>KV751321.1:3798532-3813083 GCA_001698575.1 Mola mola | reverse complement strand
GTGCGGCAGCCATGATAAACTGGGAATGTCGGCCGACAGCGACCACCTTCTACCTCTGATCAGTAAACACCTGGAGCAGAAAGAAGCTTTCCTCAAGGTCAGAAAACAGGCTGCCACACAGAGAATCAGAACAAAATAAGGACTTTTTAGGCAGTTGTAAGTAGAGTAGATACAGTAGGGTAAGCTGAACATTAGGTTTTGGTGACACCAAAGGCAATTTTCCTGCCTTGGCTGGACAATGAATTTATTCTGTCTCTTTTACTACAACTACTAATAGTAACAATGTTATATATCAAATAAAGTTCACAAAGTGCTTTACGTGCAAGAAAAAATAAAATGCTTCAATTAAATAAACATAAAATGTGATATTAAAGGCGTTAAAGAGACCGTGGGCATGAATCTAATTGAATCGAGCAACAGTATACATACTGCACATTAACATTTAAAAGAGGAATAACACGGTTATACTATGTAAAAGCCTTTTTGTTACACTAATAACACATTTGTTTAACACCTTTATGCCATTTTCAACACAATAATAATCTTCTCTAGGTCAACATAGGATACAAATGACTTTAGCTTTGATTTTGAAAGAAGACTTTTAGACATTTAGACTTTTTTAGTTCAGTACCAAAAACCTTTCCTAAATCTCAGTCCACAGGCTTTATATTGGAGGACAAGTCATCTGGTAATGGGGCTGCTAGAATAAGATTATTTCAGTGTTACTTTCATGTAGCTGAAGGAAGGTGTTGGACAAATTTAGCTGAGTGTCATCAACGTAGCTGTGGATAAAAACTTTATGACCACGAATTATGTGACCCAGAGGAAGCAAGTAGAGAGGAAAATGATTGGGCCCTTTTTGATGTGCGATGACCTCAACCATTTAGAATTGCTTTGTACTTTAACAAACTCCTACTAGAGATTTTTCCCAAGTCACTTCAGCTTTGGTCAGTTTGGGCTGGCGCATGGTGTAGTTCTGATGGTGTGAATTTTAATGTTTTGATATGAAACATGAGATCATTATATCTTTGTGCCGTTTCCATGCCAACCCCCAAAGAGAAGTCATCATTAGAATCCCCTGCAGATTATGACATCATCATTGGACTGTGAATGACATCATTGATCTTTGATGTCTTTGATGTTCCTCAGCAGCGCTTCCCATGACAAATTGTATTACTAGTGTGAATTATGATTAATATTAGGGCCTGTGAAAAGTTGTGTCAACTTTAAGCCTTTTTCAAGCATGCAGCGGCGCGAGGGCCCGTTCACTGTTGCTTGCAGCTTCAATTCAAATATATAACTTGATCAAGATTTTTGTTTTTTGTTTTTTTGTTTTTTGCCAGGCATGTGCAATACTCCTGTATCCGTTCAGGGGGTTGGAGATGATTCCTAATGTCCGGACCTCAGAGTTCTCGCAGCCTCACAAAATATACAGGCACATTTCGTGGAAGTCTACAAGTGCTGAGGGATACTTGTTTCACCAGCGTACTGTCTCAATCCTTTTAAAACCATTTTAGTAGAGATAGATAGATAACCATTAGATCCAGAGTCTGCTCTGGATTAGAACATGAATGACTTTAAATTACCTTGTTTTTCAAATAATCTTCCAAACCAGAGCTTGTTTTAAATGCGCAACGCTGGTCGGTTGTGAAAGCACTTCAGAGTTTTGCAGTGAAAGTGATTGTTTTTGACAGTGATAGTTAAGTACCTTGGTGATGGACGTTTAGTGTGCGAGTTTGTATTGATAAGCGCCATCCCTGTGCTGCAGGCATGCACTCTGGCCCGGAGGAACGCTGAGGTGTTTCTGAAGTACATCCACAGGAACAATGTGAGCATACCTGGAGCCGCCAGTCACGCCAGAGGGCCGGAACAGCAGGTCAAAGGTCAGTGCTGCTGACACATCTACGAAACCCCAAAAACTTAAAGATGCTTCCAATGTTTTTAACAGCACAGTTAAAATGAACTTACACCAGTCTTCAGGAAGCCCCAATGATTCGACTTTTGGACTGATGTACTGCATGCATTTTGAGAGTGTATTTATAACTTCTATTTTTTTGTGTGTGCAGCCATTCTGAATGAGCTCCTGCAGAGAGAGAACAGAGTGCTTCACTTCTGGACCTTAAAAAAACGGCGACTGGACCAGTGTCAGCAGTACCTGGTGTTTGAACGCAGTGCAAAACAGGTGTGTGTGTGTGTGTGTGTGTGTGTGTGCGCGCATCAGTGAACCCAGACAATTGATAAATGTGCAGAACCTCTCATACAAGAACATACTTTACAACCAGTGTTGTATAAAGTAACCCAAAGTCATACTAGAGTATGACTCGTTTGAAATAATGCTTTAGTTTATCAATGTAATGAGGTATCACTGTATGTAAAAATAAATTATACGTGTATTTACCTGTACATGTACTCACTTTACTATGAGTCAGTTATAAGTTTGGCTGCTTACTAGATCCAAAAATTCAAGATTTTTTATGATTATTACAATCTCTGCTTTTGCTAATTTATAATTTAAAAAACTTTGCCTCTGATGCAGCCAGTAATCTGCAAAGTAACAAGAAGCTCAAGTTTTCAAATAAATGTAGTGAGATCAAAGTACAGTATTTGCCGAAAAAATTAGTACAAAGTAGAGAGAAAGTAACAAAAGTAGCAGAACATGATAATACTCAAGTAAAGTAAAAGTACCTTAAATTGCACTTCAGTACAGGACTCCAGTAAATGTTCTTGTTATATTTCATCACTGATTACATGAAAACAAGCACCAAGTAACCTTTCTGGACCTAATCACTGTAATACATTATTGCTTTATACTCTCGTTCATTATGTAATATTACTCATTTTTATTTTTCATTATAATTTCACAGAAGTTTCCATATACAACCAGAGTGAAGATAAACATTGTGAATCTTAGTTCACATAAAAAGACATATACAACGGTCCTGCAAACGGACTAGATGTAAAAAATAATGGCAAATAAAATGGAGTAAAAACCTTGAGCATAGTAAAAAAAAAAAATGATAATAATTAGCTGTGGTCTCTCAAGTTTTAGCTCGATTTTGGCTTTGATGCAGCAATAACGAAATGTGTGTGTGTGAGTGCAGGCTCTGGATTGGATCCAAGAGACAGGTGAAGTGTACCTGGCCACGCACACGTCACCTGGCGACAGCAACGAGGAGACACAGCAGCTCCTCACTGAGCACCACCACTTCAGACTCACTGCAAAGGTAGGACATGTCCGCTGGCCCGGAGGAGCCGCTGGGCACCAACTTCCATTCAGACTCGCGCCGTTTTTCACTCTTAAATGAGAAACATTCGGTGTACTTGTATGTAGCATGAAGTCAGTGTGACTAAATTTAAATGAAAGAACTTATTTACTGGATTTACAGGAGGTTTTTTTTTGTTTTTTTTTAGATTTTGAGAAAAAAGTCATAATTTTAGGAAACTAAAATCATAACTTTAGGAGATTTTATGTGCAAATAAACAAAACAGGCAGGTCCATGAACAACCTCCGACAGCCTCCAGTGGTAATTACCTCCAGTCTGTGTAGTTCTTTCTTTGGAATGAATAGTTTCTTTCAGACTCTTTTCGAAGATAATGTGGTGCTGATGTACCAAAAGATTAAGGTTTTCCCTGTTTCCCCTTTACCAGCCTCATTATGGTCCTCTGATGTCTGTCCTCCAAAGTAACCGACTAAAATTGCCCCTTATATCTTTATGAATATTCAGCTTTTTTTCTCATGAAGTCATGACTTTTATTCTCGTAATCTTGCAGCTTTAGTCTTATTATATTTTGAGTTTATTCTCATAAATTTACCTCACTTTCAAAGATTCCAAATTTTTTAATACTCCGTCATAGAAGTGGGCCAAGAAAGGGTCCGTTAAATTCTGGCTCAGATCTGGATAAAGGGGCGGAGCCTGCACTTTAAAGTAAGGGGACTGTTTGGCCTTGGCAGACGTATGCGCTCTGTTGAGAGCTTCTCCACTTTAGTCTCAAGCACATCATGGTTGCTTTGTTATATTCTATTCCCTAAAGGGTAAGCTCACCGCCAAAATGCATATTTATCCACTTAAATTGTTCTGAGCCGTTCCGTTGTGGAGACATCGGCTGCAGAGTTTCTTTCTGCATCACTGTGCAGAAGGAAGCCTGCTAATGCTAACTAAGCAGGCTAACCAAAAAAGATGGCAATGATGTTTTCATTCTGCTGTTTCACATGCACAAGCCTGGATTGCCATGATGTTCGCACTTTGAGAAGCACAAGACAGTACAAACTGGCTCCACTGGATATGAAAAAAAAAAAACATGGCAGAAACATCTATAGCCGACACCCCCAAAATTTCATAACTCGCATCAAATCGATGTAAAAGCCGGAGGAAGAATATGTGTTTTTGATTTCGAGCTGTGATAGTTGTCTGACAGCTCATGGGACCCTTTTAATGCATTAGTGTGTTTATTAGCAGGAATTAGTGTTCAGCCTTTAAGGAAGATGTTCAGAACGTTAAGACGATAAATTGGTTTATTGCATTTTTTTTTGCCTAATTTCTCACACACCATAAAGGGTCTTTTTATGGACGCCGCTGGCGCCAGTTTTAGAGTTTGACCTGCCTGCTTGTGTTTGTCCCAGCAAACCAAGGAGAAGGTGAAGCTGCTGATCCAGCTGGCGGACAACCTGGTGGAGAAAGGCCATGCGCACGTGTCGGAGCTGAAGCGCTGGGTGAGCACGGTGGACCGCAGGTACCGCGACTTCTCCCTGCGCATGGCCAAATACCAGGAGAGCCTGGAGAGGAGCCTGGGGGTCAGCTCGGAGGTGAGCGCCCCGAACAAAGCATCTCTGGAACACAAACACGGGCCTGGCTGACATTTCTGTTCCGCTGTGCAGGACAATAAAGACTTGGAGCTGGACATCATTCCCGCCAGCCTGACGGACGACGCGGAGATCAAACTTCGAGACCCCAACCACGAGGTCAACGAGGAGAAGAGGAAGTCTGCCAGGAAGAAGGAGTGAGTACAGGCATGAAGGCGTCTGATCCTCCTCCGTGGTGCTTCCTGTGGTAGCCCAAACTGTTTTTTTGCTTCAGGTTCATTATGGCAGAGCTGCTGCAGACGGAGAAGACCTACGTCAGGGACCTCCAGGAGTGTCTAGAGGTAAGACGAAACCTTCTGATTTTGACTCTGCCAATGATTCCGCGTCAGCCTCACGTGTGCGTCCCCTCGGCTGCCTGTCAGACGTACCTGTGGGAGATGACCAGCGGCGTGGAGGAGATCCCCCCAGCCATCGCCAACAAGGAGCACATCATCTTCGGCAACATGCAGGACATCTACGACTTCCACAACAGGTGAGCGTCGCTTCAAAATGTAGCCCAGGTTCTCTGTAATGTAGTAGAAGTGATGGCCGCTTATTTTTCAACCTTAGCCATATTTTCTGAACTTTTAGCCTCGATAACGTCACAAAATGCATCTTGTTTTGAAAATCACTCCATTGTGGAGCTCAGTTGAAAGGACCAATTAGCTCCACAAGGCTCTACAATCCAATGGCACGGAATGTGCCAGAATGTCGTAAATTATTCACTTTATTCTACATTAACTACACTCAGAAACCTCGTTGGAAGTGTCTGGTAACATGAAGAGGATACCTGCAGCGAAACACTAGCGTGTTTTTGGCCAATCAACAGGCAAAAGGGCACTATTTTATTCTAAAGTAATGTCGGATTATTTAGCAGATTACTACAGCGTGAAATAAGAGCAGCAGAACTTCAGACCGGAATATCGTTCACTCGGTAAAGTAAATCTACGAAAAAAAATGATTATCATTAATTATCATTTTATTATTATTTGCTATTATTTTCCGAGAATAAAGTCGTAACCGTACGAGAAATTATGCAGAAATAAGCAAAACTGGCAGGTCCTTGGACAGCCCCCTCACAACCACTCTGGAGGTGATTTCCATGTAGTTCTTTCTTCGCAATAAACGCACTTTCTGGTAAATTCCTCTGAGACTGATGAAAATGTGATGCTGATGTGGTCTCAGCGAAGTTCTCCATCACCCTCAAGGCTCTTTTAATGACTGCCCTCTAACGCAATCACAACTTTTTTCTTGTAAAGTTACTTTATTTTCATGATTTTAATACTTCTTCTCTCATAATGTTATGACCTCTTTCTTCTAAATGACCTTATTCTCGTAGTATTTTGAGTTTATTCTCATAAAATTTAGTGTCCAGACTTTTTTTTTTTTTCCCACGATGGCCCTAATAATCCGTAGTAAGAGTCAGGCAATGATGCCAGATGGGCCAAACATTATGGGAGTACAACAAACCTGGTATAACTTTGTTACGGTGCATTTCAGTGAACATGTTAAATGCACGTCACGATCTTTGTGTGTGTCGTTTTAGTATTTTCCTGAAGGAGCTGGTTAACTACGAGCAGCTGCCGGAGGATGTTGGTCACTGCTTTGTCACCTGGGTGAGCGTCTGTGTTTTATTCCATGTCAGAACGAGAAAACGGTGACCTCTGACTCCTAACTCCTCTCCGGTCCTCTCCTGCAGGCGGATAAATTCCACATCTATGTCGATTACTGTAAGAATAAACCCGACTCCAGTCAGCTCATTCTGGAACATGCTGGCACCTTCTTTGACGTGAGTAGACGCTCCGTCATTAAATAAACAGACATTCTTATTGCTACAGCAGCGGCTTATCATAATTTAAAGTTTTGCTTTAAGAGTAAAACAGCACATTAAGCCAAGTGAAGTGACCTTGAATAATATTCTTAACCACAGCTGCTCCAGCGGGGCAGCTCAGTGGTCGGCGAATCCAAGTGAGAACATGATCAGGGGCTTCCTCTCTACAACCTCATCCACTATAGAGCCATGCATATTGCCTTTATTTGGCTGAGTGTGGTTGTCTTTAGCTGCAGGTTTCTAATTACCCTCCTGCAGAGGATAAGTGAATGTGTAATTCCCCTGCTTTTTCAGCAGATGGTGCTGTTTAGTCATTTGGAGTCAGAAAGTACAAACGTCTCTTCAATTTGTAATGTAAATATTTATGTGTCTTAATGTGCAAATATATACAGCTGACTCATGACCTGCCTTGCAGAGGATCTCCAAGTTTACTGACACCCATACCTATTTCGCAAGATACACATTTCAGTGTTAACTGAAATATAGATGACAGTCATTTTCAATCGCTGCAATCAACAACTTTATTATCCTTAATCAAAAATCACTCAAAAGGACTCCAAGTAGTAAATATTTCTGACAATTCATGTATGTCTTTACAAAGAACTCCAACTTGTAAACTGTCATGTTCTTTAAATCTCCTGTTATGTACTGAAACAGAGATGAATTACATTTTATTTATTGTGATAAGAGTTAAATTCACAGTGGAGGTACCTTCATACACCAACAATATTTAATGCTTAGTTTCAATTTTAATTTATGCTTTTAATTGTATTTTTTGTAAATTAGTTGACATAAAAATGAATCTGAAAAGATGCCCAGCCGCATGCTGAATTGGAACATTTAACATTTCCGAAAATGTTTGCTTGTTTGTTTTTGGGTTATTTTGGCACCTTTGCTGTCATTTTGTCACTTTGTGCGCACGCAGGACATTCAGCAGAGACGTGGACTGGCCAACTCCATCTCCTCCTACCTCATCAAACCAGTCCAGAGGATTACCAAGTACCAACTACTGCTAAAGGTGGACACACTCATACAAACTGAGTCAGGAAATAACCAGGGCGAGATTGAAATAGATAAACTTTGATCTGTTTTCTGCTTTGACCCGGTTCTGCCATCTCTTCGCATTTCCTCTGCAGGAGCTGCTGTCCTGTTGCGAGGAGGGCAAAGGCGAGATAAAAGATGGTTTGGAGGTGATGCTCAGTGTTCCCAAAAGAGCGAATGACGCCATGCATCTCGCCATGTTGGAGGGTAAAATGCTTCCTACACTGCTCTGCTCTGGTCCTGAATGTATATTACACTGTAATAATACAGTATCACAGCGGCGTCATTAACAATAGGTGAACATTGTTTTAAATAGCACAGTAAAAACAAACAGAGTAAAGGTAACAGGGTCTGAAAAGGAGTAGTTAAAAGTAAAACCTAAATATCCCAACACCATTATCCCTTTTCTTCTTTTAACTCATATTGTATTTGAACTGATTCTTATTCAAATTTTATTTACAACTAATAAGCAAACGACCATCCTCAGTTAATTGACCACCCAGTCAATAAACAAACAAAAATCCTGCTTTTTTCTTAAACCAAATATACAGCCAGTGGCTCAAAATGAATAGGTGCACTGCTAATACAACTCCTTCCTTTTCTTTCTCCTTCCAATTATGTGTCAAAATATCTTCTTTTTACAGTTATTTTTTTATTATTGAATTGTTTTTGTGCCTTGTTTCATGTCATCAGCCACCTAATACACTGAACTCTTAGTTTTTGCTTTTTAAATTGACATTGTTCTCTTTAATCATAATGCCCATCCCGTTACGTGTTTCCCAGAAGTGAATGTTATTGCAGTTTTACGTTTAACCAGATTCATAAATTTCAATGAATGTCACCTTAAAAACATGTGTTTTGTGTGTGTCTTATTGCTCTTTTTTGAGCTGCACAGTGTTTGTAAGTTGCTTTTGTAAGTGTTGCCCTAAAGAATACAGAATGGGCATTGATTTATAGTCAACTCGGTGTTTTGTTTCTTCTAAAACCAGAATGCTCTGTGCCATCTTTGTTCTCTCCTTATTGATCTGGGGATTCCAGCAGATCAGGCCCAGAAACTATGTGGCTCCTGATCATGTTTTTAAGGCTTCCTGTTTGTTTTTCATGTTCAACCTGACTGTGTTTAGACTTTGAATGATGTCATGTCTTGCTCCTCCTCCTCCTGCAGGGTTCGAGGAGAACCTGGAGGTGCAGGGCGAGCTGATCCTGCAGGACAGCTTCCAGGTTTGGGATCCGCGTTCGCTGATCAGAAAGGGGCGCGACCGACACCTCTTCCTCTTTGAGCTCTCGCTGGTTTTCAGCAAGGAGATAAAAGACTCGGCTGGAAGAACCAAGTACCAGTACAAGAACAGACTACTGGTGAGTGTGTGTCTGCTTGAATACGTTTGTGGTTTCACAAGTGCGGCAGATGTGTTTCCATCCAGTCCAAAGTCACATCAGTGACTTTTTCATCTTTCTTTCCTCTTTTGTCCCATAATTTCTTTTTCCTGCAGACTTCAGAGTTGGGTGTGACCGAGCACATCGAGGGCGACTCGTGTAAATTTGCTCTGTGGGCAGGAAGAACCCCCTCCTCGGATAATAAAACGGTGCTTAAGGTAAGTCTAAATCTGACACGAAAACATTTCCTGTGACCCGCCGGCCTAGTGGTTATTCTGTCGTTTCTCCTCCAGGCGTCCAGCATGGAAGCTAAACAGGAGTGGATCAAAAACATCAGGGAGGTGATCCAGGAGAGGATGACTCACCTGAAGGGGGCGCTGAAAGAGCCTCTTCATCTGCCCAAAACACCAGCACTGACCAAACCCAGGAATAACTCAAAGAGGTAAACAAAGACACACACACACATATTGGTATCTCTGTCATTGTGAGGACATTAGATGCATTAACAAGCCCTTCATTCGAACCCAACCTGAAACCAAGTCTTAAGGGAGAACTCCTAAACCCTATTTCCTGGTTCTTTAGTCTCAGCATTTTCTGATGTAAATGAAAGACAAGATTGCAAAGTAAGTCTGATTATTTAGCATATTACAAAATACATGGAATACACACTTTGGAATAAATCTACGCAGATTCATTACTCCTACGTAAACATTGGAAACCTTTGCAAACAGTGCCCCTTCAGTAGTGACCTGATCGTGTCTGAGGTGCAACAGTAGAGCTCTACCCCACGTCCCCAGTCAGCCTGATTCAGAAACATTTAGCGCAGACACAGTTCATCCCTGCGGGAGGAAATGATCTCATATAACCTGTGTTAATATTACGCATGCAACATTAAAGGACCGACACGTAGACGAGATGGAATGAAGTAATGATAAGTTGTGGCTCACTAATCACACAATTAAATCTCTCCGTCCTCCCTGTGTTTACCTATAGCATTTCAATATTTAGGAATGTTTGTTATGTTTGTTTTTTATCTTCATGTTTCTCTTCCTGTTATTATCTGTCAGATTAATCTTAGTTTTTAAATGAATTACAGAAGAGACTACAGGTTACACTTAAATTTCTGCATTGATAAGGTGCACAGAGGCCTGTCACACCAACACGCGAGACAATGACAGTGAAGGCAACGATACTTGTCTAACTTTTCTCTTACGAAACCAGGAGATCTGGGACCTTTTCTCGCTCGTCCGCTGTTGCAACAACTAAATATCACCATCGTAAACAGCGGCATTGCAGGCAGAATCGTCATCACTGTGGTAAAATCAGCGATCAGACTTTCCCTTTAAACAATGTGAGCACTCGTGATGATACTGAGCCTACCGCTAATTTCTGTCACTGTGCTTACGTGCACACAATGTTCTGTTTATGACCCCTTATTCGTAAAAAGAATTTCTGACTAAGCTGTTTACGTGACCAATAAAGATGAATATCCCAGGCGGTACAGTGGTGCAGTGGTTAGCACTGTCGCCTCACAGCAAGAAGGTCCTGGGTTCAATTCCGGGTCATGGCATTTCCGTGTGGAGTTTGCACGTTCTCCCTGTGTCTGCGTGGGTTCTCTCCGGGTACTCCGGCTTCCTCCCACAGTCCAAAAACATGCAGACTGGGGGTTAGTAGGTTAATTGGTCACTCTAAATTGGCCATAGGTGTGAATGTGAGTGTGGAAGGTTGTTTGTCTCTATATGTCAGCCCTGCGATGAACTGGCGACTTGTCCAGGGTGACCCCGCCTTCGCCCCAAGATGCTGAGATAGGCTCCACCGCCCCCGCAACCCCTAACAGGATAAGCGGTAGAAAATGGATGGATTCCAGTAACATTCATCCACCTTGCTAAATACCTGTCAAAGTCCGTGTTTGAAAGTAGGTGTGTTCCTCTTGTCGCGCGGACACTCATCTCTGCCTCAGCTTTGCAGACTTGGGGCTGGTTTGTTTGCAGAGCACAGAGCTGTCCGTCAGCTGCACAGAGTCAGGAGACTGTGAAGATGCTGCAGTAAACATCCCTGTCGATGCACATAGTCCACTTGTACATGTGCATTTCCAGAAATGCTTCTAAAACGGGAATAATACCAGCATATCCCTCATGTCTTCATCTTAAAATGCTTAAATATTCAGAATTAGACGCAAGCCCTACATCTTTTATTCTCTGGAACTTCACCAAATACGAGCATGGAGTACACACCTGTGTTTTTGGAAATGGGGCTTAGTTTGAAACGTAGCGGAGTTCTCCTTTACTCTAAGGTGGAAATGCTGTTTAGGACCTGTTTAAAAGTCAGAATAATGCCATATTTGGAATAATGGCGGACGATTAGTGTGCATGTAAAAGTATTCGATGTTGCCTTTCATCACAGTGAAACTGTTGGCCGTGATTTGAACGAAGACTTTCCCTCTGATTGCGTGTTTGTGCAGGGAGGGTGGTGAGGACGGAGACAGTCAGGGAGACGGCAGCAGCCAGCCAGACACCATCTCCATCGCCTCCAGGACGTCCCAGAACACTGTCGACAGTGACAAGGTAGGACGCACGGAGAGTGTCGAATGGACGGAGAGAACCTGAAGGCAGCCGATGGAGACTCCGAGGCTGTGACGAGCTGACGACCCACAGCTGCCTCAGCCCTACGGGGTCTCCCATGCAGTTACAATGGGCAGGAGCAGGGGCTGTGAGCGTGTGCAGAGGCAGACAGGCTTTGTTTGTGCCTGTGTGTTGGTCCGTATGTGTGCCTTCTGCTACGTGCATGCAAAAATGGTTAAAATCCCAACTCTGTGTGGGTTGGGGTTATGTGTGTGTTGATGTGTGTGTGTGTGCGAGAAGTATCCATCAATGTCGCCATATGAACGGAGCAGCGGTCGGCGATGAAAAGCCTCTTCAGGTTGTGTGCAGGCGTCTGCTCTAATGCCTCGTACCAAGCAGCCTCTCACATCCAAGTAAGCCCAGCGCTTTGAACTTTTATTTTGAAGCTCCACCTGTGTTAAAGTGCACAGACAATAAGTCCTCTCCTTTAAATCGGAAATCAGTTTATTTTATTTGATCTAAACTAAAAAATATCCATGTTTATGAATTTACCTTGATTTAATCAACATACCTTGGACTCCACTTTTCATTCATGTAAACATGTTTTGTCTTTAGGAATGCTTGGCGTTGCTTTAGTTCTTTCTGATGAAGCACATGTTTTTGGGAGAATTCTAAGTGAAAATAATCCTTTATTGCTCCCCCAGAGGGGGGATCTGGGCTTTAATAGTTGTATTAGTCTATTAAGTTTGATTGAATTGTTTGAATAGACATGTGCTGAATTGCAGAGTGGCTCCTGGTGCTTTGTTTCATGGCCTCCAGTAGAGTTTTGGAGGACAAATTTGTTTGCAAATAAGCAACAAACATTAAAATTGCGGATTTTGAAATGAGGTTTGGTGTAATGGTTGTTTTGGCGGCGCAGATTCCGCATTTTATGATGTTTTGATTCGGCCTGGTTGTTCTCATGTGTTACTACAGCCCCTCCCTCTTCGGTGCTATGCAACACGCACACACACACATGCACGCCCACCCACGCACAACCCCAAGCAGATGTCAGTCATGGCCTCCCACTGTAGGGTTACACAGTGTGGCCTTTTCACTGTGCAACCCCACGCCTACACACCACCCTGCCTCTAAATGTCAGCACCGCAGAGGCTCTTCTCACTCAATCAGAATAGTTTTAGCCGGGCATGTGTGTTGAAGTATCCCAGCTTGTTCACGCCTCTTCTGTCTCTCTTCCTCTCTTGCAGTTTAATGTATTTGCAGTACGTGCATGCACGTGCCCGCGGCCCTGCTGTACTGTAACTATATGATGTTTTTATTATCCGTTTCTCCCTACCTCTCCGGGTCCAACCAAAACACGCTAATGAATTTTCTCAGCCTTTGTTGACCGTGGGTGCACGGTCCTCCTGGTCCTGTTTATTGTTTTTTGGGATTTAGAAAATTCTAGCTGGCTGTTTTTGGACCCTCCTTTTCTGTTTTCCTGAAAACATCAAAGACGAGAAAAGACTGTTTCCAAGTCTCGTTTTGATATGTTTCTTATTAAAGGTGCTGACACGGCAGAGCTCTAACTGTGAACACGCTACGCATTTGTTTTTTTTCACTGCTAGTTTTTATTGCTGTTTTTGATTCCAGTCTACTTTCGGTTCGGGAGATCTTAGCTACACGGAAAACAACGCAGCGAATTGTCCAAGCGATCACAGGCTGGGCTCCGTTTAAAGCTCCACTGTGTCAGATTTATAGTATCTGTTGACAGGAGCTGAGTACAATATTAGATTTTCTGTTTTATCATGTATGTGAAACTGAGAATAGTTGTTTTCTTCTCCTTAGAATGAGTCCTTCATATAATCAGAGGGACCGAGTCGTTTTCGCTGTAGCTCTGAAGGTACAAACTAAACACCAGATGTGTGGCTGAACCGGAGGATCCTACGAAGATGTTCTCCATTGTCCAGCATCCTCAGCTCGCCTCATATACCCACAATCCTTTGCACATGATGATCCAGTAACACGGGCCGGCTGTTCCCAGGTGGAATGCTGAGAAGGAGGAACTGACTTCCAAGGACCTGTCGAAGCAAGGAAGAATCTTTAAGGAAGCTCTAGAAAGGGGCCATTGGCGTTTTTGAGTTGCCACCGTAGAGAAGGATGAGACGACTAGATGCCACCAAAGGGCAGTACGGCCTTAAAATGTCACATCAGTCATGTTGGTATTGGCCGATGTTGGACGTTTTTGTAAAATTTGGGTACCCGTCAGATGAGCAACACTGGTCTGGACGATCATCTCAGCGTGCCTGCAGCTGCGTTTGTATGTGCTCCACCCTCTGTTTCAGAAGGTGGCAGTAAAACACCAGAAAGCTATTTGCCGACCACCAAAAAAAAAAAGAAGTGTATGTGGCGAAGATCGCGTGGGAAGACGTAACGTGTGAGTTACATATTGAGGAGCTAATGTCTGCTGATGTTTGTCATGGATTACGTATGTTTATAAAAATTGATTATCGTAGAAACATATTTTGATAGAGATCATAAGGACATCTAGAATTTTATTATTGGATATCCGTAGGTTTGTAGCAGAAACAAACCTCACGGATCGCTCCCCACGGTTCGACGTGCACTGTGAACCGCAGATCATGGTAAAGCGCATTTACATCCTCTGCAAGCTCATTCAGATTTTTTTATTACATGATTTTATATCAAATTCATATGACAGCATTTATTAGCAGTGCAAGTGTTAAACAATGCAAAGCAAAGTTCTACTTTTATCTCCTTTCGTTGTTGAGCCCAGAAACGGTCTCGTGAAACCTACTACCGTCGGAACTGTGGGTTTTGTAATCTGTCACAGCCCTAGTTGTTGTTATTGGTTCCTATCTGTGTCTACTTAAAATATGTCAATATGATTTTTAGGCCACATCA
>KV751321.1:3759363-3788049 GCA_001698575.1 Mola mola | reverse complement strand
GTTTTCATTCATGTTTCTTCACGGTTCTGTCTGGCCCGTCGGTCCTGAAAGCCACCGTGACGTTCTATTATGTTCACTGCTCTGCTGACCAAACAGCAGCTCTAATGGTGTTTTAAATGGAAATGCTACGTCTACACAAGCATAATGTCCCAGCTCCACAGTATCAGCTATAACACAACAACACAGAGTGGATGCAGGCGAAGCACACTGAGCCTGTCAGGGTGTCGCCACAGAACACGGCGGTGCAGGTCACATCAGTACAGGGATGCTTTATCGCTGAGCTGTGTTTGTTTTTTTGCAGTTTCTTTGAGGCCTCTGCGCTGGCAGCAGCCACAGCTGAAGACGTTGTTGTGTTTGGGTTGAGTGTCCATACGGAGGAGGTCCCTGAGGGGATTCAATCATCCGTGGCACAACCGTCCGAGTGGATACTGTGACAGTTTTGGTCATTGTGTCTAGACAAAACTTATTTTTAGCCACTGTGCTGGAAAAATTCAATGCTAATTCTCTCTGCAGCTCTCAGTCCTCTCAATTGAGACGGTGACGCCTTCTGTCTTGTGTTCCGCTTGTGTTTGAGCGAACTTTTGTTGTTCTTCATCCATGACCTTTGGGCAGCAGGCTAGAAGCCCTGCATGTAGGAAGCCTTTCCTCTGTGTGTAGAGCTTAATCATGCATCAGTTTCCTCTTGGTGGTCACCATGTGTGCACCTGCATTTGTTCCTTTATCAGGTTGCTCGTGTGTGCCTGCGATGCATATTCGGGTATTTCGTACAGTTTCTGACAATTACGAGGGAGGAAACGGAATCAGATTTTCAGTCAGTACAGAAAAAAAAAAAAGTGTGTACATTCAGTATTCAAACACTCAACCTGAGGAACAGGAAGAAAAACATCTTTGTGAGTGGAGGGGAGTTTAAATACTCAAGAATACCTGAACTCAGGACCGTTTAAGGGCAGGTGTATCTGTTTACAAATATGCATTTATGTGTGTGATGGCAGAAAACATGATGGATAATGAGTCAGGAAGCAGGAGACCCGAGTCAGGCTTTCTATGGAGGAGGGAACACTGGAGTTGAGTCATTTCCAGGTGAAGAGAGGATTCAGGCTTCACCAGTCCTCTGCACCGGACTTCAGGACATAATTGGGGTTTTGCACCTGCTCTTAAAGCATGTACTCACCTTCAGTCCAGCTCTCTCTCCGTTTGTGCTCAGTGTTTGTTATGAAAGCGAAGAGACGTCGGGAGCGCATGTCCGCATGCCTCCGGTTCATCCTGTTCCTGCTGCCGACAGCGCAGAAATCTGCAAAATTCAAGTTTACTCTGTGTGTTTAAGGAGCCGCTGCAGGCGTGTACAGAACTCACGCTGAATACGTGGACCTCCAGGGTCGAATTTAGTTAAATAACTGTTTTCTGTGAGGTAATATTCATTGTTTTTTGCGTGAACGATGTTTCTTTGAATGTACGAGCAGTCTGCCTCAGGGATGAATGCAGTGTCTCGAGATATAGAAATGTATTGTTTCAACGCGCTGTAAAAAAAAAAAAAAAAAAAAAAGTTTTGTTGTTTATACTTGTACGTTACATTATTTCTGCCTCTGTGTTTGCAGCTCTCTGGCGGTTGTGAGTTGACGGTCGTGCTTCAGGACTTCACGGCAGGATGCAGCACGGAGATGTCTGTCGGCACCGGTGAGAGCAGCCTCTTCGTCTCCTCCACGGGTTTCAGTCCGGTTCTGCCTGTTTACGGCATTTGTTCGTTCATTGTTTGCTTACGTTTTTCGCTTTAATATAAATATGTATGTTTGTCTGTTATTAGCATCGCTCAAAAAGTTGTGAACAGATTTAAATGAAATTTGGCCTGTAGTTTGGGTGCAACTCAGGAAAGTTTCAAAGTGCCATTTGAATCATTTCCTACAACAGCAGGGGCGAGCGGACGATGTCGATATGAGAGACCGTTTACAGAAAGCCTCAGCTTTTTTGTTTTAAAACATTCTTTCATGTTAAATTTTTTTTTTTTTGTTGTCATTTAAGTTTCTGAAATAAAACTTTCCATCTCAAACCTACTTACCTTATGCTGAAATGTCACGGATTGTGTTGATTTTGGTTAATCACAGTCACGAACCCCCGAGTCGAATCAAATCGAAATCGTATGGCGGCAGACGTTGTACTGAGCAGTTGTGTGCTCGCCTCTCCAGGCCAGACGGTGGAGCTGTTGGAACGGCCGAGCGAGCGTCCCGGCTGGTGTCTGGTGCGGACCACTGACCGCAGCCCGCCACAGGAGGGGCTGGTTCCCAGCTCGGCGCTGTGCGTGTCGCACTCCCGCTCCAGCGTGGAGATGGACTGCTTCTTCAGCTCGGGCAAAGGTAGGACGCCTCGGGTCCAAACTGGATCTTTGTGGCCTGCTTCGCAGTGCGGTGATGACCTGTTGGAAGTGCTCTGCTCTGGAGTAACGGCAGAAAAGCTAAATATCTGGCGGGAAACCACCTTCGCCCAGTGATGGTGTGATAGGCTCCACCCCCCGTGACCCCATGACCCCGTGTAGAATGAGCAGAAAATGGATGGAAAATGATATATATGACACAGACTGTGATGCTGTGTAAACCATAAATTAAAAAGAAAGGGATCAATGGTACAAACAACATATTTCACTACTTCATCTCAAAACTGGTTTTTCATCCGTTATTTGAGAATTGAACACTGAAAATATTCAATATTCTGGAAGTTTAACTTTTTACTTTTTAGTTAAATTTAAGACAAAAAACCAACTTTTCCATGACATATTTTTTTCAGATGCAACGATACAATTTACTTTGTCAACTTGATTTATTTTTGTAAAAATTACCTTTTTTTCTTGAATTTGATGGCACCAAAACATTTTAATACCTGTTCAGAACATTTCACTGGTTCATTGATAACATATAAAACTACTGTTACAGACTGTTGATCGTATTTTTGTAAAAATTACCTTTTTTTCTTGAATTTGATGGCATCAAAACATTTATTTATTGTTATTATTGTTTATTTATTGTTTTTATTTACTTTTCCCACAGCATCCCATCCGTTTTAGAATAGGGTTTACATTATTATCTTTTAATTTTCTGGCTCAGGATCGTTCTTATGGCTGCCTTGTGCAGTGCGTGTTGTTTGTCTTTGCTTTGCGCTCACAGCAGAAACACAAGGAGCCCTTGTTGCATCTGTCTGTAAATAAACACAGTTTCACACATAAGGTAGCGTCCTGATTGAAATTAAACTTGGGGCTCGTGTGAAGCGCAGCCTTTGTTCTCCACATTGGAAACGTCTGTGAATGTGGCAGCTTTCCAGTTTCAATAAGGCAGCGTAATAAATAATAAGATGCTTAACAGAAGCCAGTCTGATTTCAGTTGTGATGTGTTTTCCAAAGCTCGTCTGATGCTCCGAGCCCTTTCAAATTAGTGACTGCCTTTTTTCCTCATCTCCCCATGTTGATCCTGCCTCGTCCGAATCAGACAGAAGCGGAGAAGATGGATTTCCTCCGTAGTCAGCTCTGTACTGACCTCTATTGGTGAAACGTAGGCATTGCAATATAGAGGAAGCATTTCTTTCATCTGCCAAACCCTCAGACAAACTGTAGAGGTGCTCCTAAAAACAAATCTTACACGATCATCCTGTATGTACACATTAATTAAAGAGGAGGAGCCAAATGCCACTGATATTTAAATACATTTCACGCATGAACCAAAGACCAGACTTTGCAGACATCGACAGACACGTCCTCACTTAAACCAGATGTCCCCGGTTAACTAAACGGCATCCTCATTAATAGGTCATACCCAAACACACTCACATGCACACTCAAACATACACGTGTGTTTGCAGCTACTTAAAATTTCCCCTGAAGGTTATCAGTGCCTGACACAGCATCACGTGCATCAGATACAGAGGGTGTATACGGATGTGCTGGTTTGGCCTCAGTGTATTATGGGAGTTAGTTTTTTTGTGTGTTTTTTTTTTTTTTTTGAGCTGTAGAGGAAATGTATGCTGAAGATAGTAACTTGTTATCTCATTAGCGATTATGATTTGTTTTATTGAAGGGCTTCTTTCAAGACACTCAAGGACAGCTTACAGATAAAACAGACACCATAAATCAATAAAAAATATCAAGACGTTATGATGAGAGTAAGAAATAATAAAAAATGAATAAGGGAGAAAAAGTGAAAAATCGGAAAGTGGTGAAAAGGATGTCATTAAAAAATCTGCAGTTATAAAAATGTATGACTTGAGAAGTTGTGAAGGAGGTCAGAGAGATGAGGAGGTGGTTAGTTAGGAGGTTACGGAGGGAGTCGAGCAGTTGTTGGAGGACAGGCTGGTGTCTTCTGTGGCGGGGTTCTGGTGAGCTGAGTTCTGGACCAGTTGAAGATGATGGAGGATTTTGAGTTCAAGACCTGAGAGGAGACAGATACAATAATTAATGTGGGAGGTGATCAGGCGTCGGCTTGGACGTCGTTGCTGGAAGTGAACTGTTCACTAAACAGACCCTAACACACACACACACACACACACACACACACGTCATCTGCCCCATCTTATCTACATGTTCTAAATACCAAATTTTGAACACAATGACCAAAAAACTCCCTCCCACCTGTGCACACACACACACACACACACACACACACACACAGTTTGCTGTCCTACTGTAACTGTCCAGTTTTTGTCTGTCTGGGGTTTTATAAGCGTCATAGAAGTGTTTCTGTGTGGGAGATTCCTCGTGTCCTCTCTCACGCACGCACACGCACACACACACACACACACACAGTTTGCTGTCCTACTGTAACTGTCCAGTTTTTGTCTGTCTGGGGTTTTATAAGCGTCATAGAAGTGTTTCTGTGTGGGAGATTCCTCGTGTCCTCTCTCACGCACGCACACGCACACACACACACACACACTGTGGGATCAGCTGATTTTCCTGCCACGGCATGTTTTCTGCTCCCGCTGATGAAACGCATGTTTTGTGTTTCTGCGAAGAGATATAAATCAGATGACCGCAGCTGCTACACATGGAAATTAAGACACGTACCTGCAGGCTGAGGAGGCGTGTGCTGTGAATGGGTTCATTCTCATGTTAGTCACAGTTTATTTAACATTCTGGAGCCATGGCAAACAAGTACTAAAAAACATTAAGAGCACCTCAGTAACAGCACCATAAAAACTATTTTAACGTGTCTTCAGAAGTTCAGAACGTATAGTTTCATGATGGCAAACACTCAGAGCTGCAAAAACGACTTACAAGCCTGTAGTGTGCATTTCAGACCAGTAGTTGGCAGTGTAACTTTTTCATGAAAAACACCACAGAAGAGCAGAACTCTCCTGCGTGAGTAGGAACAAACGAGGATGTAGAGGTGGGTCAGTTATTTGGCAATTGTAAATTAAGTTTCAATGCTTCATGGCAACGGTGCAGAAAACCATTTTCAAAAGGTTGCGTTTTCGGCTCCCCAAAATGTGTTCATGCAAAGGAACAAATGAAATGCTACAATAGTTTTCTCTTTTCAAGCACTTTTTTGAAGCTCCTGTCTCCTTAAAGCCCCCCCCGAGGAGCCCATCTGCTCTGATTGGTTAGTTTGTCAGAAATTTAACTCCACTAACAATAACCAAATTTAGTTACTCGAGGCTGCCTTAGCAGCTAAAAACACCAACAATGTCGTTGGTTGCACAGTGAAGAACACTGCATCTCTCCGACACGGTGTCACCTTCTGGACCGGCTCCTGGCTTGGGCTCGCCACATTACGGCTCGGCCCAGAGATGTGCCGAACCTGCCGTGAGGTGGGAGTTATGCACTACTTCACTGAAGCTGAAAAGCACATCACACGAAGATCCATCACCTCTTACCTACAGACCAGTCATACTTTGCTGGACAAAAAGCTCTCTGCGCCTGCGGTCTACCTCACAAGTTTAACTATCAGTAACATCATCATCATCATATTTGCTCTGTCTTCACACGATGATTACTATTATCCACACATTCTTACCTTTCTAGGATTTTTGTTTTCTTTTTTCGCTGTCAGATACAAAATGACAACAGCTGGACCTCTTTATTTCAATTCTGTCCGTCTTCCTTTGAGTGACCTTGATCCTTGGCCACCAAAATCTAACCAGTTGTAGGCAGGACCGAGACACACCTTTGCTGTGACCTGTACATACTTTAAATTACCCTTGAGGAAAATCTCACCGCGTGAAATTCATGACGTGAGAGTACAAAAACAGTATCCAGAAAAGAGCGGGAAACCTGATACGTCAATAATCACCTGTGCACAGTATCGGTGTGGAGAAACCTTAGACATCCAACACACACAATTTAACACTCATTTATCTCACTATCATAATAAAATAGATAAAAATAAATCCAGATCAAATCAAGTCAAGGTTAAGAGTTACTGTTCCAGGATTCATTCAAACATCTGAACTTGTGATATGATATAAACAGCTCAAAGTAACTAAAAAGTGGATTCACTGCATCTGATAAATATTTTCTCCGTTTTGTTATGAAATCAGGATCTTTAAATATCTTCTCAGCTGCTCATAAACTGCATAGGTTCTTGACTTTTTGACTTCTTTAATGTCTTACAAGTTTGTACTTTTGTTGAGAGATTATAAATGACATAAAGATCCTGCAGCAAGTTGTGGGGGGTCAGTTTTTATCCATCATACACACACACATGCAGGGAAAGGGCATTTACAGTCCATTGCTCCTTCAAATGCTGAGCCCTGACCTGGTTCGATAGCCGTCATTTTTACTTAACTCGCCTTCTTGCATTTTTCCACAGGGGAAATCTGGTACCTGGTACATTTTTTTTTTTCAATTGTACCACTGTACCAATAGTACCAATAGTTTAAGTGCTCATTTTTCTGATAAATCTTTTTTTAAAATTGATGATGTGATGCTAAAACAGTGGTGGAAACCTATCGGCTCTAAATGACATCACCAGCACAAGATGGCGGTGCTTGGATATTTTGGTTTCCATCAACCTGTTATTCTTTATATCAGCGGGAAAAATTAGTCATTATGACTCGGTATAAAACTAAAGGCACATATTTTCACAGATCCTAGAAATATTACATGTTGCAGAAGCATTGCAAAGATTTCTCAAATAGTTTTAATTGCAAAATAAACTCAAAATCCATTCACGTAAGGACCATTTCTCCGCTGTTCTCCACCATCATTGCACTAAATGCTGTGTGAGCAGCTCCGTCTGCAGTCGCTCTGCCACATTTGCATAGAGCTTTTATGTCACCTGTACATGTCACGGACTTAATTTACTTCATCAGACAGGAAAGTTGGTCATTTTTCTAAAAGGGGATTAAGACTCACATTCCGGTCTGTGTCTGACACACACAGTGTCCCAACAGTGGGAACGAGGCCAGGAAGGGAGGACACTCTACAACTCTGTCTGAGGAAGAAAGAAAAGTGTGTGTGTGTGCGTGTGTGTGTGGGCTCCTCCTCCATCTGCTCCTCCTCCCGCCTCATTTGCTCTCTCTCTCCCTGGTGAATCTCAGCACTGTGGACTTGACGCTCCGGGTGAACACACACACTCACAGTCAGTCAGCTGGTGAGCGAGTCAGACAGATAGAGCGAGGTGTGTGTGTGTGTGTGACCGTAGGATGTGTGCGTGAAGGAGGATGAAGCGAGGTCGGCGTTGCTGTCTTTGGATCCTCGCCCGCTGCTGCTGCTGCTGCTACAATGGCACAGGTGGGACGAGAGTGTGAAAGCAGGTGTTTCTGTGCCTGCATGTGTGTGTCTGTGCACGCTGTCTCTAAATGTGTGAGTGAGTGCTGAGGAATGAAGCCCAGAACAGGTTTATGGTTGCCAAATCAGCAGAGAGAGGTGTATGTGTAAATGAAAGAGGGAGCCACAGTCGATACAAGACAATTACATACAGTAGTTTTTTTTAATTTATTTATTTATTTTGTTTTTATTAACGGTGCCCCTGGAAGCTAATTTGAATTGAAAATGATTTATTGTGAAACAGGAAGTTGTGTTTCCGACAGACAGAGAGAAGTAGCTGAGGGAGACCAGAGAAGAGGACAGTTTTCGTCTTTGTCTCGCCAGAGAGTCAAATGTCGGGTTGAGCAATGTGTTTTGCTGCGTTTCAGTCGGGGCGTGTGTCCGTCGGTTTATGTATGTGTGTGTGTGTGTGTGTGTGTAGCAGGCTCTGACCAACTTTGGCTGGCATCAGATGTTTTTACACTGACAGCTCTGGAATCCTCATGGGAGCAATGTTGTTTTTGTTTTTTTTTTTTTGTTTAATTTCAGAATCACTGACAGGCAGCCACTGGGCTTTGATTCAGAGCTGCTCATGTCTCTGTCTGAACTTGTCTGCCCTCACATCACTTTAAGCTATTTGATGACATGACTGCAGACACCAAAGTGAGGAAACGCTGTGACACCAAGCAGTATTGAGCAAGCAAAGAAGATAATGGCTTTTTTCTATGCAATGCAATGTGTTGTTATCCATGAGTAGCTGAGTGAAGTGAAAACCAAAAAGTTAAAATATCAGGCTGTTCTGAAAATTCTGATCAACCATGTAAAATTGAGTCTAAAACAAACCTTACATTTTGTGAGGTCATAATACAGTGCGATATCTGGCCGCTGTGACAGGACTTCTTCCTATAAAAACTCAGCCTGACTTCATTGGTTTTGCCAGCTTTCATGCACAAGTTTGCCCAAATAAAAAAAAAAGAGATATCCAAGAATCGTGTGACACTCTTTTCCAATTTGACCCTTAAGTAGCTTTGCAATCCAAAGTTTATTACAAAACCAAACCAAACAAAACAAAACCAATAAATTTCTAGAGATTTTCTACCCATCACACTACCACAAAAATCTGCCCAGACCTTCTTCTGGACCCACCGCAGTACTCTCACTGTTTGCTTTGTTATGACGGTAATTTTTCTGGTTTGTTTTGTGCAAATTGCCAAATTTCGAAAAACAGTGCCTCTTCTGCAATTGACTGATCGTGTATGAGCAGAACATTCATCATTTACAGTATTTATAGTAATTAAAAACATTTTTTTTCACACATTTTCACCTACCCCTTGCCATTGCATTGTATAACCTTGTCAAGCTGTCGAACTGTCCGATCTCCGTATTGGAGAAATTTTCAACAAAAGATGTATTTTGTGAAACTTCAGATCTGAAACTCTGGGATTAAGTTGAAAAACAGTAGCAATAATAGAGTTCTTTTTAGGTGTAGTTTTTAACCAATAGATTTGTTGATGAACAACAACAGAGGCTTTTAAGAGTTTCTTTAGAGTGAAGCAAAATGCTGCTGTGTAGTTTTATGCCTTCCTCTGGGACTTGTCAGACTGGGGTTTTAAGGTTCACTCAAGTGTAACAAGTACTTTTCTGCGAGACTATCCTCTCCAGAATACCAATTCCCAGAATAAATGTTGGCACTATACATTTCTGGAAACCACCGACATTTCCATTCTTTCTTTACATTTCAATCCTATGTTGTTGCAACGCTATGCTTCAGGTCCGTTTAGGTTTTGGCATAAATAACACTTTGGCAATATCCAGTTGTACTGCCACAAGGTCGGATGGAAAATGCCCCAGTTGTGTCG
The DNA here is from genome assembly GCA_001698575.1 of Mola mola. Lineage (NCBI taxonomy): Eukaryota > Metazoa > Chordata > Actinopteri > Tetraodontiformes > Molidae > Mola > Mola mola. The sequence continues at coordinate 3,778,467 of KV751321.1, read as the reverse complement.
GTTTTTCTTTCTTGTGGTGATAAGTTTGTGGCATACTTAGCATGTCTGCTGGTCAAGTGTCTCTTGATGTCATTTTCCTTGAACACCACAATACTTTCTGGCAAATGAGACTTATTGCGTTTGCAAGAACACTTGAAGCGTATATTTTTAGATTTCCACTCTGACGGAATCTGGTCGTCAGGGCCGGGAAAACATGAGGTTAAATAGCAAAACAGACTTGTTGTAGTCATCACCTCTAGATTCATCAACCTTTGCTGTCTTTTGGTTTTATTTCCTGTGGGAATGTTGGGGGCTGGATCAGGATGGTACGGTGGCTGACGACAATGAATTTCAGTGGAAAACTAAATTTTCTTAGGCAGGATCTGATGAAGACCTTAATCCAGAAGGCTTTAAAAAATATCTGAGCTGACAACACAAATTAGACAATGCAGTTGAATTCAGTGAAGAGCGCTCACATTACTCCTCTCTCACTGCATGCCGCCCCTTCAGATATCAACCAATCAATGCACTGCAGCAGGCTGAATTTTTGTGGTGAGTTTATTGTGTTTTCCAGAACTGTGGCTTCAGTTCCAGTTGACGCAACACTGACAGGTGTGGTGTTACGAATGATTGATTGAAAAGCACCTTAAGCCTGAGGAATTCAGCTCTCCACACACTGTGCCTTTAAGAGCACATGTGTTGTGCCAATGTAGCATAAAGGTACGGTTAACTAAAGGTTATCTTTCTGCCTGGACAGACGTGGACTTTGGCCCCAGAGCTGCATGTCAGAGATTGTGCACGTTTTCTTATTTCTCACCGTACACGAGAATAAGTGACAGAGATTAAGGTGAAACTCACCCCTGCTTTCAGCTCTGTTTTCCTAAATGTCAGAATTGTCAGCCCCGTTTTTAAGTACGTAGAATAAATTGTGTGATCACGCTGGTTTGATGCGTCCATTAAAAGATGAATCTGCATTAATGTGAGCCGTACAAACAATTTAACACTGGCTGCCATCAATGTTTATTACAATTAATCCACTGATTGCTTTCAATCTTGCTTGCTTAAATGTTGTTTATTTTTTAATCTCTTAGTGCAAAAAAAGTATTGAAATCAAAGTATACAGAGAAATTCTCGTCAGTTACCCACAGTCTGTTTCTGTTGTCCAACCAGCAGTCCAAAAGACTCTTTCTTTCCTCTCACAAACAACAAAGCAAATCCTGACATTTAAGAAGCTTTATCCAGCAAATGTTTGACACGTTTGCTTACAAATTGTTTTGTCTCTTATTGAAATAGCTGGCAAATAATTTATTCTAATTGATTAAATCAATTATTCTTGTTCTGGCTGCTCTGTTCCGATCCAAAATGTATTTATTTAGCCAATGTCTCTGAAGACTCAGATGCCTTTGGTCTCAGATATGAGGAAGGAGCCGTTTGTTGTTGTTGATATCCCATTTTTTTCTCCTCACAGAAGCACTTCCTCACTCACACAGTGATCGAGTGATTAGCTGGGGTGTAAAGTGATCCCAGGTCCCATCCATTACCCATTAAACCCGAAGATGGGCAGGAAACTATTCTGACCCAGAGGCAAACACATACACAGATAATGGACAGAGACAGCGTTCGCTAAGTCGCCGCTGCTTCATCAGCTGGGATTCAGCCCGTTTAGTCTGATCTGACCTGCAGCTCACTTTTAAATCAGACGTCTCACTAAATTGGACCTTCTGACAGTGGTTAGTCAGAGGTGGATTTGTTTGTCCACATAACTAGATTTAAAAATGCTGCTCTAAATAAAGGGCTGATTGTTATTAAAAAGCATAAACCATCTTTCAGCTTGCGCATGTTTCCAAGAGTTTTCCAGAACTGTTTTCTAGCCTGCTATCACAAAGTGTCTTTTGTTTTCACTTCTCCTAAAGGGGACTAATTAAATAACTCTTAACCGGGTGGAGAACAGCTTTTATTAATAAATACATATATAAAAAAAACCAAAAAAAATCCTTGCAGTTGAGTGGAAATACGGGTTCGTCTTTGTTGCTGTGTTGCAGTTTTGTGTGTTTAATGAATGAGCTTATTTACTGCGTCCCAATGATTTGTTGACAGAGAACCTGCCTGTGTTGGTCTCTTAAGTAAATTGACCGTAATGTAAAACTAACATACATTCATGAGGAGCCCTGATCTGCAGGAACAGACACCCCTCCGCCAGCTACGGATATTTCATTAGTTCACTCCAACCCCGACGTCCATGTCTTACACCAATTTCCCTTTCTGGCTCAACTTTAAATTTCATGCACATTATCGAGCTACTTATCCCGCCCTTTTCACTCCTATAGTCCCACCGAAATGGTCAGTGAAAGACGCATTAATCCGTGCTGTGCCTGAAGACAATGATGGCAGATCCAGACAGAAGAGCTGAGAAAGGGGAAAGGAAAAAAAAGGCATTTTTACCAAGAGGGAAGCTTGTTGTTGGGGAGGTTGAAGCAATAAAGAAGATATTGTTTGCTGGACAGAGTGTTGGCATTACGAAAGCCAAAAAGGCTTTAGAGGGGCAGCATGTGGTGGACTCGGTGAATGCTGCTGGCTCAGGAGGTCAGGCCCTCCCCGATGTAAAAGCTCACTGCAGAGAGGAAGGAAAACTTTTAAGATCGCAAAGGAAGATACTGAAACATATAAAAATGTGTGTTTTGCTGCCACGGACAGTAACTGCCCCTTATGTAACCTCAGTCGGTGTGTAGCGTTGCAGCGCTGCAGTTTTGAAGACTCAATTAAAGCTCATTTTATCTGCACAGCTTCCTTGTGATTGGGGACCATCAGGGACGGTGTGTTCGTGTATGTTTGTGCTCATTTCTGCACGTAATCAGTCGTTTGAAACCACTCGGAAACGAAATCTCCATTTTTCTCATCGAGAGAGAGAGAGAGAGGGAGAGATATGAGAGGTATGTCATGGCGCCAAATTACCGTCTTTTCCCATTACTGACAAAAAAACATGATGGCAGGAAATTGTTTAATTTTACTTGAGGAGAATTCCACCCTAACCCTAAAGTGACTGTAACGTACCTGGACCATCTTGGTGACTGACCTGGAGTCTTGTTTTGTTTGAGTGTGTTTGTTAGATGTGTGTCCTTCCTCATTTTGGTGTCTTGAATTTCGTATTACAAATAGAGGAAAGCTCAATGTCTTCTGACCTCAGTCTGTTAAAGGAAAACCTTTATTTTTCGACCAAAGCCCTATTTCCTGGTCTTGTAGGCTCTACAATGTCACAGAATACATCACTATTTTTGAAAATTAAAAAATTAGGACTATTTTAGTTTGACAAGGCTATGCAGTGCAACATCATTGGTTGATTCAAAATGTGATCATAAGTAATTACAAACAACCATAGCAACGGAACTCCACACTAGAGCAGTAGAGCAGTAAATAGGCCTTACTGCAGGCAATAGTAAACATTATTTGTATAGCACTTTCATACGAGAAATGCAGTTCAAAGGGCTTTACAACAAAGAGATTAATCCACAAAATGTTTCTCATAAAATGGACACCAAAACAAGGATTGAAAAAGAGTAAAAACAATATAACAACACCTCAAATTCATTCAGACAATGACACTAGGTAATAAATCAAATGTGGAAAAGATATTTTTTTTAAAAGAAGAAGTGGAAGGCAATAGGTGAGAAATACAAGAAATGTTGCCGAGCCAGTCATAATCAGCAACATAATTTAAGTAAAACCGCACGTTTTAATCCTTGAAACAGCCGAGTTATCTCGCTGGCGTTCTTCAAAATGCATCAACAATATAAAGATGTGGGGAAACACTGGTAAGTTGCAGGTTTTGACAGTTTCAAAACGCTAAACCCCACCACTGTCTGAGGTTTTCTACCATCGTCGCAACAAAAGCACTCATTGACACAGTGTGTTTGTGTGTTTCGTGTAATTACAGGGTGAAACCGAGCGTGTGTGTGTGTGTGTGTGTGTCTGAGAGAGAGAGAAACAAGGAGCCTGTTCTGTTGCATTAGTAACTAGTGACTGGACATCAGATGCGAGCGTGTGTGATTAAAGATAGTGAGTGATGGGGATTCTAACAGTAGACAGTCTGTCTTTCCGTCCAATGCACAAAAGCTTCTTTGTTGTGTCTCACCTGACTTTGGCCATCAGTGTAACTCTGCTGTAAGCTGTAGTTACACATGCTCTTCAGAGTGCTAAAGCTGGAACACTCCCTCTCTATCGCAGCTTAAATGAACATCGCTGATAAAACTTATTACGGCCCTCAAAATGACTTTTTCTTTTTCTTTTTTTTTTCTGCAAAGTGCCATTCAGCAGAAAGATGGATGCTGGCGCATTGTTTTATGGGATCTGATGGTACAATTCAACTTGGATCCACTGCTTCTCAACACCTTTCACTCACAAAACCTGTCAAAGGAATTCTTATTATCCTTTATCGTGTCCTCGTTCCTGCTGTTCCTAAATATCTAATCATGAGTGGAACTGTGGAATGTCCTTTGTGGAGACGGATGCATCGTGCTTGGCTAGCTAATGCAACTTATCACATTACAGGTTTACTGCCGTTAACAGTATAAAGCTTAGCCTACTGAGCAACTCAGTACTTTTAATAATAACAGCCTTGTTGTGATGCAGTTTTAGCTGGGAGATGTATTTAAGCAGCGATCACTAGCTTTGTATTTTGTCTAATCAATAAATAGAATCTTCTCGAAATTTACTTTTCCCACTGTTCCAACATTCACTTCTGGTTTCTAAGTAGGTAAGATGTGGAAATATGCTGGTTTCATAATGTTTTTTGCGTTGTGTTTCTCTTTACGTTTGTCACATTCACCCATTCACAAAACCAGGCATCGGTGGGCGTAGCATCAGTTAGGGAGTTAGGTGGTGTCAGTGTCCCAAGGACACGCTCACATGCTGACTACAGAGGGGAATCGAACCACCGATCCTCCCATCAGACCCACTGCCAGCTTAACAGCAGCTGAGCTTGTTCTCTAGAGGTAAAACTATTAAATTAGCAGTGTAAGATGGCCTAAATTGACCCCAAATGACCAACAGGTAATGCCAGTCAAGGTCAAACCGCATCTGCTCTGAGGACTCTGTGGCACAGAGCTTGGTGGCACCTATGGAACCGCTGGAACAATCTGACTGTGAACTTTCAGAGGCATAAAGGCAAAGGCCGTAGATAATTTAGCACGCTGAATCACCAGTGACGATGAAACGGTAGAATATGTTTTGTTGTCCATTCAGTTCCAATACTTTATATCCTGAAACATCACCAAATACCACGGAAGGTGGACACGCATGCAAAGTCTTACTTTTAAAGCAGCACTTCCTGGCTGTGGTCATGCGTAGTCGGCTCCCAGCAGCTGACGGGAGCTCACTGCGGTTCTGCACCGTCATGTTTTTCTGTGGCAGAGACTTATCAGTCTTACAATCTCACACTGTTTGTGTGCGTTTGGGAACCATTCCTGGCACCAGTGGTCCCCACGGGGACCAAAGACTGGTCGTGATGTTTTAGAACAACATCTCTGATGGGTTGGGCGGTCACTGGTTAGGGTTTCACTGCACAAAGCTTTACTTAAGGAGTTTCTGTGGTCAGCGACTAACAGTGGTTTTGCTGAGAGCGCGCTCACACAAACAGGTGAACAGCTGACCTCTGACACGTTTGCCGCTCTCATGAACACATGACTGGATTTGCTCAGTAGCACTTCAGGGAGTAACCGCTGAAGAACTGGAACTGAGTGATTAGAGGGAGGGAGCGAGAGGCAGAAAAAGCAGCGGGGGAGGAATCGGGGTCGCTGTCAGTTAACTCCTGTGCAGAGTGAACAGCACTGGTGGTTCACAGTTTCTGTCTCCTCATAAACACACAAAAACACGTTCAAGCCAAGATTTATACTCACTAGTGAAAAAGAAATACACGGTTGACATACATCTTCTGATGACAAGGCAAAAAAGGGGGGGAAAGTTGTACTTTTGACCGCCTTAATGATTCACATTTTGAAATGAACTTACCCAAAACCAGTCATACTAAAATGCTCCACCCTTTACTGGAGATTGATGGAGGTGGCGCCTTTTAACTTTGCTAAGGAGGTTCTGTTTTTCATCATGTGTTTGTATGTTAGTTAAAAAAGAACGCAAAAAACGACTGGATGGAGCTCGGCAAAACCTGGTGGGCGGACTGGGGAGAGGGCCTTGGATGAACCCATTAGATTTTGGTTTGATTTGGGCAGATCTGGGAATTTTTGCGGTTCTTCGTGTTAATACTGCAGCCGTAGGCTCTAATAACAGATAAGTTCTGTGAAAGCCATTGGACAGCTATTTCACCAAAACACCCCCTCACATTAATTTCCTTCAATCACCCTGTGTCTGATCGATTACATCTGGTCCTAGAGGCATTTTTGGAAATGAATCATCGATCATGAGTTCTAAAAAAGCTGTCAGAAGGTTACAGATACGCTGACGTAATTTCAATGGGAAGAATTTTATTTTGTTTTTATAAACTAAATTATGTTTTTACTTGTCCTCCCAAATTTCATGATGCGGTTGTACTGTAATTCGTTTTGGCCAGGTAGTAAGTGTGGCCTTAAAAACACAAAGGAGTTGGAGTTGCAAAAGGAAAAGATTAATGAAGATGTGTGTGGGGGTATTGGGAATCGACCAGTTATGCCTTATTTTTGTTTGTTCGTTTAAAGGGCCGATTCTGTATTAATAATTAGTAATCAAGGAGATTGATAACTGATAGTTGCCTAAAAATTTAATTTTTAGCATTAACACATACAAAAAACCCTTGATTGAATCAGACTATTCTGTATAATTCTCGACTGTAACCAAGTATATAGTGACATTGAATGAAATCGCAGATGGTAGACTTACAGGAGACTCAGAATAAAAATAATCAAACAGATAATGAGAAAAATCCTCAATATCTGATCTTATAATCATCCAAGCCAATAATGTGTATCTAAATTAAATAAAAAATTAGAAATGCCTCTTAAACACAGTGTATTTAGCACGATTTTGGTTCGTGCCGCTCTTCTGCACTGGCGTTGAACGGATGCTCTGAACTGTCTTTTGTTCCGTCAAGCGCGTGCGTCACGAGTTTATCATGTGACGGAAGTAGAGATAAAAGGCACCTCAGTAGCTCTGGGTGACCTTGGCTGCAGCTCTCAGCAGAAAGTTGTATCGGTGCGGCGTCGCTGACGCACTCAGACAGCATCAGCAACAACAGGGACCACTAACGCAGCCTCATTAACCCGCAGTAACCTTAACGACCACAGGGTCGCTGATGCTTCTTTGGGAAGACCGTGGACGTTCCTGGAAGTCAGGTCCTCCAGAGAGGGTAGAAGCTTCCTGAGAAAACACAATGGAACGAGCTCGCCAGTGTGCATCATTCTTCTTCTTATGATGTCTTACGATGTGGTTGGCAAACAGCTTCGAGGAGCATTAATGCTTCTCAGCTTGAGGTTGGATGGGAGCAGATCTTCAACCTTTAGTTTATATCCCCAAAAGAAATACATTTCTTTTTGAATTAAATGACCCCCCAAAATTAACTTTTCCTTGGTAAGATTATTCTTTGGTGCACCATTTAGCCCCATTCCCCACATGCCCTGAGGTCAGGTGTAGTAATACTTTGATTTCGAGTTTAATCTGATGATTTCCCAGCCATCATAAACAGATTTTCCATTTTTCAAAGACTTTAGGCAGCGTTAGATGGAGGAAGTGAGGGTGATTTTTACTGTTGAGATAATTTGCTTTTTAGCCATTTGTGGGCAAGTACAAGACATTTAGGTTAAAAAATGGGAGATGAGGAGAGGGAAGAAAGAGCGACCATGAATGAGGAAAGAAAAGACAGTATTGATAGTGTGGCAGAACACCCTGGGAAATACCACTGACCCCTGACTTTTCACTTCCTGGCTGAAACACGCGTGTGCACTCCGCAGAAGCCGCAGTCCATGGCTCCCAGCTGTTTGTGTGAGTGCAGCTGATCTACCACTGTCCTGACACATGACTACCACACACACACAGGCGGTTGTGTTTTGGTTCTTTAGGCTCTGAAGGTACAATAAGTCTGGTCCAAATATGTTAGACTTTCAGTCAATTGTCGACATGTCAGATGTATAAGCTTATTGCTTATTTCCCCTTCACATCAGTTACACTTGTTGTGTACCAAACGTGATGAAACAGGGACGCACGTCCGAGTTGGCGTAATTATCAGATCAGGGGTTGCTGCAGATTCTTCACATCAGCACAGTTTGTGTAAAACTCTGTCGGAGTGATATCCCTCCTAAAAAATCCATGAGATCTGGAACTGATTTTCACCTGACAGCAGGATTGGCTACCAGATGCTGTTTTATGTGGAAAAAAATGTATATTGTTGGCCATAAATCCTTTACTCTGAGTCCAGGTTACAGTGAAATGCACATTAAACGGATCGGGAGATCTTATGTTTCCATGGTGACACACTGAATTATCACTGGGATAATCTCTTGCCAGGCTGCCGTTTTTGTCTTCAGGACAGCGCAAACACTATTTGAAATGTATGCATTAGGGATTGGATGATTAAGCGTGTGAAATATTGCCTAATAGGTCACAGAGACCTTCGCATTTGACCCCCGGATACTACACTCTAATCCAATGCGAACGCTAGCATCCAAAATTGAACAATTTCCATCGGGGTGTTCCTGAGAGAGATCCCCCTTGTGATGGACGCCTCGGCACACACAGCTCATCGCTGGCGCGCAGGAGGCATTACCAAATCCTCTGGATCTCACTAGGCCAGAAGCCCACATCAAAGCACATGTGTCTGAAGAGAGGAGCTTTACAGATGTCTGCAGCTCATTTCAGACATATCGAAACAGTTGAACTGTTAAACTTACAGGCTCATCCGCCATTCAGCGCGGAACCTCAATCAGATGAGTTGAATGTACCAAAGTTCAATTTGAATAATGACTAGTTGAAACCACGATTGTTAACAGTTGATGATTAATATTCGAAAACCAGATTGAACGGAAGACATGACTCATCCAGCATTCTTACCAGGTACACACAGAGGAGCTGTTTCTTTTTTTCAGACTCATTTCAGTAGCTGTCTGTGTGTTGTTGTTCTTGTCCGCTGATATAAATGTGACCGTAAACATCAAACGCAAGCAAGTCTTGGAGCCACGTGAAGTTTGACTTTAAAGATCTCCTCCTTGGCAATCTTTGATCTTATCGACTGAAACCTTCTTGTTTCTTTCAGAAAACTATCCTGTTAGCGGCTCTGACGGAAAGACCGAGTCGGTGGCGAACCTGCAGCCGCAGCCGTCCCTCAGCTCGCTGCAGTCCGGCTCCCCGGGTCCCAAACGCTCAGGAAACACTCTGAGAAAATGGCTGACCAGTCCGGTCCGCCGCCTCAGCCAGGGCAGCTCCGTCAAGAAGCTGCCCAACAGCAAGCAGAAGAAGCCCGGTAAGGCAACAGACGGAACCGACACTGATTCTTACCCGATCTCACTGAGGGAACCTGCCAGCAAAGAGCAGCAGCAGAAGAAGAATAGAGCTCTGACTGGCTTCTGACACATTCCAAACATACCTGTGATTCCTCAGACGTCCATGAAACATTTGTCTCAATTCAGTTTTGTGCAAGTGAAAGTCAGCGATACCGTTGCAAGTATTCAGCATTTCTTGCATGCTTGAACAAACCACAGTCTTGTTACGCAAGTTCTGTCAGCAGCTGCTTCACTTAGTGTGTGTGTGTGTGTGAGCAAATGATGAGTCTTCTGGTGTCAGGTTAGAGATAAGCAGGCTGTGTTCTGCTGTGAGTGTTTGAGTAATGAACTGGTGGACTGTTTGACTGACAGAGCCGGGAGCAGGACGAGAGGAGAGGAGGAAGAGCACTGACCTGGGGCAGCCTGACCCCACGCTGCAGGATGACATCATCGAAGAGGTGATGCTTCCAGCTGTTGGAAATTGTATTTCAATTGTATATCAAAAAAGTATCACTGTAAGACCGTTTTTCTTCTACAGTAGTTCAGTAAAGTGAAGCTGAATACTTGAATGGATGGATATAAATGACATGAAAATGAAGTTTTATAGTAAATTGGTGTGATTAAAAAGTGATTCTGATGGACTGTTTCTGTGTCCTGCAGAGAGTCATCAGCAAGGATGGGAACCTCCTCTCTAAGACGTCCTCTGGGATGCACAGCGGGGGTGAGGAGGAGCAGGATGAGGATGCGCACACTCCTCTTCCTCCCCCCATGGAGATCATCAAGGACCCGTCAGCGCAGGACGACAAGGTGGGCGGCGGCAGGGGGCTTTTCATTTCCACAGTTAGTCATTAGTTTTGCTTGGTTCGGTTTTCAGGTCAAATCTTGCAGCGTTTCCACGTCTGCTGCCGTCCTCTGCCAGCTAACAGCGTCTCGCTGCCGTTTAATTTTCCTGCTCTAACTCGTCTCCCTTCCTCTTCCCGCCTTCTTCCTAACGCGCCCGGCGCTTTCGGTCCTCCTCTCCTCTTCCCCCCTCTCAGTCCTCATCCTTGCTAACGTCTCTGCAGTCGTCCTCTGAGGTGCCCAGCGCTGCAGAGCTGGTTAGCGCCATAGAAAAACTGGTTAAAACCAAGATGGTGAGTGTACGAGACTGTTTTCTTTTCAATGGGCACCAACCACAACCACATGATGTGCTGAGCTGACACGAGCCTGAAGGCTGCAGTCACCCTAACTGTCGTGTCCATGAAGCCTCCACATCATGCGCTCATCGTTGTGTGTTTGACCACTGATTAGTGACCAGTTGTGCATGCAGTGTACTGTGTGTTTGTGCCTGTGTGTTGCTGGTGTTTGTAGTTAGCCTGGTGGTGTTTTGTGATAGCCTGTGTAACAGCTCATCTGGCTGTGAATAAAAGTTTTAATTCATCTAAAATTCTGTCCAGAACCATCATGGAAATACAGGATGTTTCTACACAGGGGAGTTAAAAATGAGGGTGTAATGTGAACACATGAACTGATATAATTCAGTGGGACCTTCACTTCCTGAGGGCACCTCCACCAAACCTTCAATATTAACCTTCAACCCCAAGCCTATTGATTTCCACCTTGAAATAACAAAAGTTTGCATCTTAAAAGCTGCAAACTTAAAGGAGAGACCCTGTGTTATTTAACCTAAGCCCTGTTTTCTGGTCTTTCAGTCCCTAATTTTTTTTTTTTTTTTGTTTTTTTTTTGCCACAAATTTCGCACAAAACCTTGTTGCAAGTGTCTGATAACATGGAGTAGAAACCAACACTAAAACCAGACTGTGTTTTCTCCTGCCTTTCTCTACTTCCTGTGGCTGACGGAGCACCCCAGACACGACCGGTTCCAAAGCAATGTCTACACATTTAGCAGATTACCACGTCATGGAATCATTTGGAACAAATCCACACAAATTTGTTTCCTTATTGTAAACATCAGAAACATTTGTAAAAGTGCCCTGACTGACTGGCCATGTGAAGTTTTTTTTTTAATGTAGTTTTAGAGCTAAAAGACCAGGAAATAGGGCTTAGGTTCTTTTAGGTTGGTATTTTATGGTATGTATGGTGTGGTAGTGGCATGTTTGTCTAGGTTGGCTCCGTTCTCTCGTCTCCCTGCTGGTCCGATCAGCACCCCACCGAATCAAACCAGATCTGTCCGTACATTAATAGGTAGTTTGGTAACATTTCGATTATTTTCGAAGTGCATAATGAAAAAAATCTTCCTCCTCTAGTCATTTTTTCGTTTTTTCATGCCTGGCCTTGATCATCTTCTGTACAGGCGCCAACTTTACAGCAGCCCGTTTGAGTTGTTTTACTTGGTTCAACACAAAACTCTAAATTGAGCTGTAAAGTAGAAAGACAAAAACATTTCCGTAAGACTAAATAAATGTATAAAATCTCAGAGAGACTTTACCTTTAAATCTCAGGAGGTAAACAGCTAATTACAGTAATAAATGGCTGTGATTATCACGAGTGTGAAGGTTAAAAATTAAACTTATCATCCCTGCACGTGATTAAAATCCACCGGAGGAAGAAATGTTATTTTTAAAGAAGCTGAATCAGTTTGTTTGGAATGTAATTTACCCACACACTGTGTGACCTTTGTGTGTACTATTAAACTATAAACCCCATGATAACAAACCTGAACACATGACAAAGACCAAACTCCTGCTGCCCGCTGTCATAAAACAATTAAGTTAATTCCACTGGCTTTATTTGTTTGCATGTGTTTTATTTGTGTGTTGATTGATCATCTCCCCTCTCTCCAGACTCTGGAACCAGGAGCGTACCCCGGCTTCTCCTCTCTGTCTCCGCCCGAGCAAACCACCCCCGTCCAGCCCCGAAACCCCGAAGTGGAGCAGAGAGCCAAAGCTATGAGAGGACGAATGTGAGTACAACATCATTACTGCACCGACTCCAAACTTTTACAGCCGTCCCTGGACATCTGGGGGCCCTAAACAGGAGTAAGTTTTGGGGGCCTTGCTCGGCAGTGTATATACATGTGTAAATTATTCACAGAACAAGACACCAGATGTAATTATAACTCTTATTAATTGTTTCTTGCACAATATTAATTCAACTTATTTAGGAAAAGTCATAAAATTTCAGTAGGTTTTTTTTTCTTTTTTTTTTCAAATATCAAAATCAGTTATTTATTTAATTCATTTTATTACTTTAAGTATGTAAAGATTAATTTGCTAACCTAAATGAAAGTAAAACATTTTTAGCCTTGTCGTTGTACAAACATAATGAAGACTGCGTTGAAATTTGTTTACATTTTCATTTAGATTTCAATTTAATTAAAATGTTTGGATGATTTCTTCTTTCGGGTATATTTTTTCAAGAGGAGGGGCCCCCGCCAAATGTCCGTTTTGGATAAAACAAACACGGTCCTTGCTTGCCACATTCAGTCAATGTAGCATATGATGCATGAGTTTGGGGCCCCCTAGTGGCCGCTACTTATTCGACTGAGGGGGCCTTTGCCGAGAGCCACAACAGTCCTGTTGGAAACGAGCACAGTGGCGATAACGTGTCGTCAGTAAGTTTTTCTTCTTCCTGCTCAGGTTTGTTTTGAACGAGCTGATTCAGACGGAGAAAGACTACGTGAAAGACCTCGGCATCGTGGTGGAGGTGAGACATTTTGATGAAATGTGCCTGTCTTTACACCCCAACACCAGCCAGCGCCGCAGCGTGAGCCCACGTAGTAGATCTTCAACCTGACAACTCTCAGTTTTCAAATTTTTTAAAAAGGTGGAGGCTTGAGCCTAATTCTGATGCCTTTTTGCAGGTATGGGGTTAAGCATAATCACATTATATTCACCAAAATTAATTGCAGAGTTGCGCAAAAAATTACAGCACCACCACCCAGATTTAAGAAAAAGCAAACAAAAGTTAGAAATGTGGTTTGTCCTGAGAATCTTTCCTGAGTAAACCCTCATCACAAACAAACAAACCAATACAAGTGCATCTCAAAAAAATTAGAATACTGTGGAAAAGTTCCTTTCTTTCTCTCAATTTGATTCCAAGTGTTAAACTTTTGTATATTCTATGTTAGTTACACGTAAAGTGAAATATTTCAAGTCCGTTTATGCCTCCTGTCAAAACCTCTGACGGTGAGCTTTGGTCTGCTGAACATGACCTTTGGAGGTCAAAGGTAGCTGTATTCCACAGTTGTCAAAATTAAAATAGTAAAACGCTTAAAACATCGTAGTTTACGTGTAATGAGTCTAGAACATGTTACACGTTCACTTTCTTTAATAGCCGATTAAAAATCCCCATATTATCGTTTTTGAGATGCACTAGGAACTGATCTCTTATAAAGAACGTTAATCAATTGACTCATGAACATCAGGTGCCCCCCACTGGGTCGGACAGTTGACGTTAATTTTATTCTGGCTAACCGGGCAGAAGTGAGCAAAGCGACCTGCTGACTTTTTGCGACCTCCTGCAGGGCTTCATGAAGCGGATCGAGGAAAAGGGCGTCCCCGACGACATGAAAGGAAAAGACAAGATCGTGTTCGGGAACATCCACCAGATCTACGACTGGCACAGGGAGTAAGTTCTGAAGGCGAGGCTGTTTGTGCTAACGTACGCTAACACACGCTAACACCTCTCTCCTCGACCGGCCAGCTTCTTCGTGGGAGAGCTGGAGAAGTGTCTCGACGACCACGAGCACCTTCCCGAGCTCTTCATCAAACATGTGAGTGGAGCCCACTGTGGTGATGGTGAATGTATGTTTGACCTCCTAACAAGCGTTTCCTCCTCCGCCGTCTCCTATGTGTTACAGGAGAGGCGACTACACATGTATGTGGTTTACTGTCAGAATAAACCCAGGTCGGAGTTCATCGTAGCGGAATACGACACGTACTTTGATGTAAGCGACACTGTCAATGTTGTATTGGAGATCTAACCAAACTAGAGAAACAGATGAAAAAGAAGCATCGTGATGTTTGTCCTGCAGGGAATCCAGCAGGACATCCAGTCCAGGCTGACCATCAGCGACTTCCTCATCAAACCAATCCAGAGAATCACCAAATACCAGCTGCTGCTCAAGGTAACACACACATTCACATTGACGTGACGTTTCGGTGTTACTCAGTGTTTCCTGACTGGAATAAACTCCGCAATTGAAGTGTAATAGTTAATAGTTGGAGGATTCTCAACTAATCATTCTACCAAGCAATAAATAACCAGCCAGTTTCACGTCACTGTAACCTCACGAGTAGCAGCTTTACGGCGGTTTTCTTTCTGGACTGAGGGTTTCACCCGCTAATTGACTTGTCGACTCCCTTTACCAGTAGTCAGCGCTGTAGGCGCAGCAGTGGACTGTTGGACAAAATAGTGTGTTTTTCTTTGGTTTAGAAGAGCCACATATATGTTTGTTTTTTTGTCATCATTAAAAATTGTAATCCTGCATAGTTTGTCATGTCAAACTAACAATGTGTGAATCCTCTGAAATACAAAATGCAAATCATTGATCAGTAGAAGCTCTCGTCTTACATAACGACAACTTGACTCCTATTTTGAAAAGCTTGGTAACTAGTAAAAATTGTTGTCATGAACCCCGCTAGCCTGGACCCTTTTTATGAGATGATTTTCTATTGTCTAAATGTGGCCCGAAAATAAATCAGTAGAGACACCTTTAATCTCTTAAAATCGCACGCAGAGAAGACAGTGCACGCCTTTATCCTTTACTCATCCTCCACGGCCATCCGTGTGACATTCAGGGTAACGTGATGCGTTTGATACTGGGCTGAACTGTTCTCGCAGTGTGTGTTGAGCGTTAAAACTGTGGTCACGCTTTCCCTCAGGACTTCTTGAAGTACAGCTCCAAGGCAGGCATGGACTGCGAACAAATCGAGGTAAAAACACATCGTTTCACGGTTCAGCCCCCGCCTGACTTCAGTCTGCGAAGCAGCACGTAAGCGACGATGTAACTCTCCCTTTGGCTCTTGCAGAAAGCTGTAAATTTGATGTCTCAGGTCCCTAAACTGTGTAACGACATGATGAATTTGGGTCGGCTGCAGGGATATGAGGTACGCTCCCTTCCTGTTCACTCCATCTTTCCCTCCACCTGTTCATTACTGATGGCATTTAAACAAAAACAAAACTGACTGTTAGTGGTGTTGACTCGCAGGGTAAACTGACCAGTCAGGGCAAACTGCTGCAGCAGGAAACCTTCTTCGTGACAGAGCAGGACGCCGGCGTCCTGTCGCGCTCCAAAGAACGACGCGTTTTCCTCTTTGAGCAGATCGTCATCTTCAGCGAGCTGCTCAGGAAAGGGTCGTCCACGCCCGGGTACCAGTTCAAGAAGAGCATTAAGGTACGAGGCGCTACAGTCCTACAGCATTTATAATGAAGCAATCTTTGAGTCCTAATGGCGCTGGTCCCGCTCAGGTGTCCTACCTGGGTCTGGAGGACAGTGTGGACAACGATCCCTGTAAGTTCGTCTTGTCTTGTCGCGGCTCGTCGGAGCGCTTCACCCTGCAGGCCGCCAACGTCGACATCAAGCAGGTGTGGGTCGGACACATTCAGGAGGTCCTGGATGCTCAGAGCACCTTCCTGTCCGGTGAGTGAAAACACACACGGGTTTCTTTAATAGAGTAACACCTTCATCCGGTCGTTACTTGTATCAGTGACTGACTTTCAGGATTCAGGATTGAACACTAAATGATTCTCTGCGTTAAACAAGCAGAAATGCTCATGATCATAATGTGATTTAAAGAAGAAAAAAACGATAATATTCATTGAGAACTAGTTTAGGTAAGTTCTGATCCTCAGAGTAGATGACCAAACACCTGGACGGCCAAACGAGGCCACGCAGCGGGAGTCTAAATGTTACATCTGTGTGTGATCGCAGCTCTCCAGTTTCCCATCGAGTACCAGAAGGAGAAGAGCGGCGCCGGAAGCAGCTCATCCTTAACCAGAAACCGCTCGTCCTCGGGCAACCGGCCCACCATGTCCTCGCACAGCCGCCCGTCCTCGGCGGTCGGGCTCGGAGACAAGGAGATGGAGAGGGGGAAGAGCCAGATGAAGGTGTCAACTTCCAACGGTGGGTCGTCGTGTTTCGACTCGAGGGTGAGTTCCTGCAGCCGCACCGCGCTCCACTTTAGTGTTTCCTTTCCAGATAGTGATTAACACGGCTCAAAAATGTATTTTTCCATAAAACTCACCCAGTAATTCTATTTATAGTTATTTGGGGTGTTAGGTTGTTGAGTTTTGGAGACATCAGCCTTCCTTTCTTTCTAAATAATGAACCTGGTTGTCACTTTGCTTGTAAAAACACATTGAAGAACCTCATCAAGCAATGTCCTTTTCTAGAAATTGGGTCATAATTTCTGAAGATAGTCCACAGGCTTCGTTGTGAACGGTTTCATGCACCAAACTCAGTCATGTCACCAAAGTATCTTCTAAGCTGCAGTACGTTAGTAAGATTGGTTAGCGTAGTTATCTAAAATGGCTCCTAAATGAAGCGGATCACAACGATGTCCTTTGATTATCTAACGAGCTCATAATTTCAGGAAAAAAAACGACCCCAACCTTGTAGAAATGGTAAACTCACACTAAAACAATCTAGATGGATAAACAGCACTACAGGTAAACGCAGAAATATGTGCGATTTTGGCGGGAACAGTCCATTTGCTTTTGCACTGACATTGTTTTGGGCATTAAGTGCCAACTGCAGCAGATGAGCAGAGAAGTGGGGCGTGAAGAACGCTTTTGTCCCTTCACGCTGTCTGAAGGTTACAAGTCAGTGAAGGTTCAAAATGTGGGCTGCTGCAGGTGAAGCAGCACGTTCTCTGTTCTCTCTATTTGTATCTACAGTAAACACCCGGCTCGTCTCCCTGTCGCCCACTTCGACTGTACACCGTTGGCTGTATGTGTTAATGTTAATGTTCCTTAAAGCAAGAGTTAAATTCACATATAAGATAAAACATGATACTGCAGTATTTATTACAGAAGAGATGAATAGTATTTCCCATGTCTGTACAAAGTCTCTTATTGATGTTTTGTAGTGGGCCCCTCTTGGCTCATCCAGAGTTTAAAGGTACACTTTAGTGTCACAGGCCGCACCCTGTTCAGATGGGACGCAAACCTCTTTATATTCTGGGTGAAATATGTCCATAAAACACAGGAAACTGTTTCTGGAGCAAGAAATTATCTTCAAATCTCATTTCCCGCCGTTAAATTTGTGTCAGCGTACATGAAACCCTACAGTAACACTTCACAATAAGGGCACTAGCTAATGCAGTAATAAGCACTTAATAACAGTGTCATGTAATTCAAGTAATTATTTAATAGTTTCTAACTGTACTCTTAACATTAGTTAACACAGTAATGCACATTAACTGTTACATGATACAATAACTCTCTTTGTGACTCTCATTGTAACATTGAAAACATTTATCCCCTACCTGACTTTTAATAGTATGGTTTAAAACTGTTGTATTAATGTAAATATCGTTTTAGTTAACATGAAGTTCTTTAGAACACAAATGGTTATTAATTCATTGTTAGTAAACGGTTATTACTGCATTAACTAATGCTAATTAACGTACCCTTATTGTAAAGGGTTTCTGGCTCCGTTGTAACGCTTGGATTGCTTGTTTATTAAAGGGATATTTGAATTGTCTGGATGATTCTAAACGCAATTCTGACATTTCGATTGTTGTCTCTTCCTCCTCCTCCTCCTCGGTCCTGACCTCCCTCTGCTCCTCCTCAGGGTTGGGGCCACTGTCATGGCGCCGCAGCCAGCAGGACCGTTATCCAACCCAGTTAGACTCGCCATAACCTTGTCCTCAATTGTCCTCATCTCCTCTTCCTCCGTCACTTCCACCTTTTCTTCGGTCTCCTCCTCTCTGTGTCTTTTCGCCATCCTGTCCTGTCTTCCTCCTCCTCAGGACGGCAACGGCGGCTGTAACGGCGTCTCCTCCACCATGCGGGTCACCGAGGACTACTCGGCGCTCAAAGAGAACGAGATCTGCGTCAGTCAGGGCGAAACGGTCCAGATCCTGGCCACCAATCAGCAGAACATGTACCTGGTCTACCGGCCCGCCAACACCCAGTCGCCGGCGGCCGAGGGCTGGGTGCCGGGCCAGGTCTTGGGCCCGCTCCCAAAGTCCATAAAAGACTCTTTGTCCACCTCCTGCTTCCCGGCGGCGGTGGCTGATGCCAACAACATCAAGTAAGTCCCCCCGCCCACCCGGCACCTCTTTACCTGCAGACAGACGCACTTCTGGTCGGGCTCGAAAAAAACACCAGGAACTGGGACGGGATGAGAGACGGAGCCGCCCGTTTTGTTGTTCACTGCCTCACCTCCTAACTGTTCCCCCCTCTGCTGGAACGCTCAGCAGACGTTTTGTGTCCGTTTCGTAACTCCCTCCTGGGAGGCGACAGGTACAGAGCTGCTCTCTGACAAGTCAAGCTTCTGCAGCGACGCTGTCACGTGTCGCAGCTGCGCCCAGATGGATTTCAGGCCAAACACACAGACACACACAGATCATTTTCAGTGCGCACACGGATTTATCCTGCAGACACAGACTGGATAGAAACTATCGTAAGTTGTAGCCGACCGTGGAATCAGAGAGAAATCATTGACGCTCGTGTGGAGCTAAAACCGGACTCTTATTTCAGTTCCTAACACCCTGTTTTTTCT
>KV751321.1:3728760-3757484 GCA_001698575.1 Mola mola | reverse complement strand
CATGAATCTGATGTTTAATAAAAAAATAAGTCTGACTGATCAGAGGGGGTGCAGAGAGGGATTCAATGTCTTTAGAATTAGTCAGTTCTGTAAAAATACCGGGACTAAATGAGAAAATGGGCTGCAGGTTGGGGTGATTGGCAGTGAGAGTTACTCATATGGCCTGAAATCAGACAATGGGAAAATCATTGCTATGTTTAGCTGGATCAAGGTTTTATTGCAAACTACAAAAATCAGAATCCTTTTTATTGTCATTGTGCAAATTGCGCAAATACCTGCACAAAATTTTTACTTATGAATAAATTTAACATTGAACTTATAGAGATGGGCCTCCATGGGCAAAGCTGCAAGCAGTAGCTCGATAGCAAACTGAGCAGTCTTCAACAAACTGTTTAATTGTGGAGCTCCAATTGTTGCTGACATGCTAAGATACTATTTTGGTGAGATAATTTCTGCTAAAGTTTAGCTACAGCATGTTATACATCCCATAGCGTGCTGATATTAGCTCGCTATCTCATAAGTAAACAAACATGAAAGAGGGGGGGTGTAAAAAAAAAAAGTAAAATATGGTTCTTAAGGACATATTGTGAAGCTAACACCGTGCTTATAAATATTATTGCAAAACAAGACACGAAACGTGACATAACACCTCACAAACACCTGATCCAGAGGGTCCCGAGGATGTCCTGACAGCCGCGTTGCATCTGCAGCCAGACTGCTCTGGGCCCCACTAAGCTTCTCTCTGATTGGCCGCTTGATGTTTCTCGTTCCTGTACCGTACAGGAAGTCTCTGTCGTGGAACACACTGCGTGCCAGGAAGCGCGCTGAAGCCAAGGACGGCTCCTCGTTGGGGGTCAGAGGTCAGGAGAATGGCCTCCTCCGTAAGCCCAAAGAACCCACGCCCCCTCCCCCGCTCGCCTCCCCAGCCACCAGGGCGAAGGGCAAAGTGAGTAGGGCGCACGCCGGTGATGTCATATGTGTGTGCCCAAAACCCCTCACCTGCCCCACTTGTTTTTATTTGTTTTCTCTTAACCCGTGTGTGTATGTGTGTGCACGCATGTGTGTGTGTGTGTGTGTGTGTGTGCAAACCTACAAACACACACACACCGAGGCTTTAGTGGTTCTCAACCCGACATCGAGGGACAGATTTTAATGGTCTTTTTCGGGCTTATGTTGTAATTTAAAAGCAGTAAACGCGCTGTGACTGGCTGAAAAGATGGGAGGCCATTCAGGAAAACTCATTCTAGTATGAAATGTGCTCATTTAAGATGGCTGGGGCTCGTTTGAGCAAAATAGCAAGAGTGGAATTCAAACTAAAGAGGGTTGAGAGCCACTAAGGAACCCTATTTATTTTTAACCCTGAAAACCCCTCAGAGGCACTGATTGTAAAATAAAGTCTGATTTCCTTTTGTGTTTTTGCGTTGTGATTTATTTCTCCTTCTCTCTGCATGGATAGTGGTAGAACTCAGTGATTTGAGTTTGAATTTTCTTTTTTCACTGCTCTAAACCGGATTTCTGTAGTGTTCTAACATTATGAAGCTAACTTGAACAAAAAGTGTCTTGTGTGTAAACATTATCCAGTAACACAGAATGGATAATGTTTGCCCTCATATGTAGGTAAAAGCACCTCACAGGAACAAAGTTGATGTTCCTTAGCTGCATTTTAAAGGATGAAGAATATGCATGAGGAGTTTTTAAGAGCAATTCCATTATTTTTCAACATGGAGTTTATTTCCTGATTTTAGCCTCTAAAATTTCACAAAACGCATCGATTTAAAATAACAACCCCAGTATGGGGTTCGAATGCTCGTACTGTTGAGCTCAGGGGTGTCAAACTCAGTCACAGAGGACCAAACAGGGTCAACATCTTGTGAACAACCACCTTAAACTGAAGCTTTTATCAGAGGATTTATGACAAATTAGTCAGAAATCAGCCTCATTCATTTTATGCACTTGTCTTTAAGCAACTTTTCACTTGAAATGACTCAGTGATAAAATGCTAATAAGAGAGTCAATGTAAACAAAATATACATTCTTTTTTCATTAACAACCAAGCAAAATGACAATATTTTAAATGTTATGAAAATATTAATGGCATCACCAATAACTGCACTTCAAATGTTACTCAGGGATCTGGTAACATGTAGTAGATACCTACTGAAATATCTATGTTTTTGACTCGATAAGCGTAAAAAATACTGTTTACTGAAAGGGATCCAGAAACCATCGGTCTATTGCTGAAGTTATTCCAAGTTTTCTGATGTCTACAAATGCTAAACAAATGCTAAATAATCGGACAATACTTTGAATCGTACATTGTGCAGCTGCTCAGATTGACAGACTCGCTTTTTCCATGACACCACAATTCATACTCATGACGAGTGGTCGAGTTCATACTGTGAAATATCACAATATTTTGCACTGTGACATTTAATCGATTTAGTGTTACATTCTGCTTACTAGAATAATTAATATCAATTGACATTTCCCGTCCGAGTTTGTGTTCAGTTCCTTTGTACCATGTAGACGGAAATAAACAGTTTAGTCTGTCAGCGTGGAACATTTATGCCAGTGCTTGTCAGTCTGTCTGATGGTATTTGCAACTTTCTGCTGTAACAAAGATTGATTTTTATATATTTTTTTTAGATAAAACGCATTTCAACAAAATATTACTTTGTGGACATGCTTTGAAAGTTGAAATGGGTGAAAAACAGCAATATATCGTAGTATATAACATAATACTTAACGCAATATGATGATAATACCGTATCACAACTTAAATATCGTGATAATATCGTAGCGTTGGCCGGTGGCGATTCCCACCTCTCCTCATAAAAACAATTACTAATATCACATTCAGTAATTTGTAAAAAGATATAATTCCGGTTCGTACAACATGAATGTTTTTACCTTAAATTAGGCCATTAAGGGACAAATTCCTTTGGAAAAGCTGATTCACTGCTGTGTAGATAAGAGTTTGGGAATTTCTTTGAGACATAATCCAGTGGCTATTAGAGGAGCTAGCTTGCGGATAACTCGGAGGCTAGCCGCGGTGGATTTATCTTTATGAAGTGCAGAGTGCTGGTAAAGAAGGACAGGATAATGGAGAGAATGAGGGAGCGGAAAGACCTGATGTGTTACGAAGGTGAGTTTTGACCAAACCGCTTCGGGTCTTTCCGTTTCTGTCTTCCTCTCTTATATTTCCCTCCATCTCTGACGTGATTCTCCTCCTTTGCACGTCTGAATTTCTCCTTTCTTGTTGTTCTCCACCTGCTTTTCTCTGCCTCTTTGCACCTCCGTCCCCTTTCGTCCTCCATTGCTCCTCATCTCTCCTTTGCTTCCCTTCACCCCTCTTTAAATCCTGCGTGCCTCTCTCCCATTCTTCTTCTTCTTCTTCTTCTTCCTTCCTTCCTTCTCTACCAGGAGGTTCACACTTCAGACGAGTCGGACTGTGACGACCTGGATCCAAAGACGGGCATGGAGGTACGCACACAGACAGGCTGAAATAAGTTCCCCCTTGAACGTGTTTAAATGAGTAAATATCTGTCAACATTAAAAAAAAAAAAAGAAACCCAAAACAATGATAGAATAATTAATCTTAGGAATCTTGGCGTGGACGGTTTACTTTGGCTAATCTTTCGCTCTGACCTCGTCTGTTTTGCAGCTTCTCAACCCAAACTTCATCCAGGAAGGTAAGAGACTCATGAAGCCATCAGATTTAGCTTGTTAATGCAGTTTTTGTTTCTCGGAGGTCCCGCATTCGCCTCATTTCCCGCAGGACACATTAACTACCATTCCTTAATTTGGATTAGCCGGACACGATTCCCAAGGCTGGACCGATCAGCCGCAACATTAAAACCAATGAGAGTTGAAGTGGATACTTAACCACACAGTAGGATCCACGGAGGCCCCTCTGATGCACATGGTTCTTACCCGTCGAGACACGGACACTAGTTTAGAGGGCTGCGCCTGATGTGTCCTGCACCAAGGTGTGGGCAGCAGATCCCGCAAGTCCGGTGTGGTTGCAAGGTGGGGCCTCGTGAGGACCAGAACATGTGAAGAGTTGAAGGGTAATTCTCTTTACCTGTAGTGTAGGAGGTCAGAAGGTCAAAGTTGATAGGGGCAGTTCTCAGTGCGTCTGGATAGGCAGGAAAAGAGAGGGCGGGGGTGAATCTAGAAAAAAAAGTGGGTTTCCATAAGTCTGTTTTTAATGCACATTTTTGATTTTGCACATAAAAACATGAATGGAAACACGGAAAATTTGATAAGATCATCAGAATATCACATCAATCTTTTTCCACTTGAGGGAGGTGGTAAAGTTGGTGTATCATAAAAGGTGAATATAATGGAAACAGATTAAGCAAATAAAGGATGATGTACTTCTTCTCTTACCTGCCTGCTAGTCTAAATGTCAAGGACCACAGTGATGAATCCATCAGGATATCGCAATAAAGTCTTGTGACTTTATTGCGATATCCTGATGGATTTTGATGCTGTAAACACATATTTGTGTTTGGTATTTGAATTTTTCATATGAAATTAAATCAGTCATTAAGATCATGTGACTTAAATATCACCCAACTCACCTGTCACAAGGCAGATGAAAGCACATATCTCATTTCCAAAACCAATTGTGCTGTTTTACTTGCATTTTCTTTTCCTTTTCATTCCCATTTAGTTACTTGAGCTCTCTTTTTGTGGTAAAGAAAGTTTGCCATCTGTTGGCCATCTCGATGAACTAACTCCTAATATTCACCAAACGTTAGTGGATGGAAACACACATGAATATGTATTTTCTTGTCGTCCATTTTCTGGAAATTTGGTTAAAATTTGCTGCTGCTGATCTGGGGAAGGAATGAGTAACTCGGCGGCGTGAATGAAATAACCTGGAGTCAGACACAGGTGGTAGGAGCGTATAAGTCCATTAAAACATAAACAATAAGACATTTATTCTTAAGATTTGTGTGCTCGCACACAAAGATTCCATATTTAAGTTGCCCTGTCTGAGTAAATCTATTTGTGGCGGAAAAAAGGCTTACGATAAAAGACCAGAGAACCAGCCTCTATAGTCGCGTAAAGATCTTTTGCTTCCATCTGAAGGGCGAAGATACTGCAGTGGTATAATATGTTTGAATTGTGCATAATTTGGGCCAAAAATAATCAAAATTGGACATCATCGAAGTACTTAGTGACGTTTCCTGTGTGCAGTGGCTCCAGAGTTCCTCACCCCTCTGTCAGACGTGGTCTGTGTGTTCGGGGAGACTGTGGTCCTCTGCTGTAGAGTGTGTGGACGACCCAAACCCTCCGTCACCCTGAAAGGCCCCGACCAGAACCCGGTGACCAGCAACAGCCGCTTCACCATAGACATCAGGTGACGCCGCCGTCTTCCTACCTTCCTCACCTTCTTCTTCTCCCTTCATCTCTAACCCTGTTCCTCCCGTTCCTCCCGTTCTCCAGGGACACAGGTGACATCTTGCTGAAGATCTGTAATCTGATGCCTCAGGATACCGGGATCTACACCTGCGTTGCTGTTAACGACCACGGCTCCGCCTCCTCCTCCGCCTCCATTAAAGTGCAAGGTAACACACCTGGATTCAGCGCAGGAGCAGAGTTTTATGATTTATGCCATCTGTAACCTGTTCAACAGCAGTCTGTCTTCCTCGTACAGGTATCCCAGCAGCCCCTGGGAGGCCTGTGGCCCAGGAGGCCAGCAGCTCAGCGGTCGTGGTCCACTGGCCGCCTCCGGCCTCGTCCACGCACTGTGCGGTCAGCAGCTACAGCGTGGAGTACAGACTGGAGGGTATGCATGGAATGTGTGGAGTTGCAGATGTTTGCAGATGTTTGACTCGAGACCGAGCTTTCTCCCTCCGCTCTCCGCCTCAGACTCGCTGCTCTGGCAGCAGGTGGCCAGCAGCAGAGAGGAGTGTGTTCAGATCGACACCCTGATCCCCGGGGGACACTACCAGTTCCGAGTGCGGGCCTCCAACCGCTGGGGGCTCGGCCCGCCGTCCGAGCCCTCAAACATGGTCACGCTGCCCAGCGGTAGTAAGTCTGTCATTATTAAAAAGCTTTGAGCAGAAAACAGCACTGAAAATGATAGTTGAACACATTTGGATATATGTTTTATCTTACGTGATGAAGTTAACTTTGAACACACTAAACTGCATTGATAATTAAAAAACAAAGATATCTAAAGCCTAAATTATTACTTAGGTAAAACTGAAGTCACACGTCTGCTTTTCTCTTTTATATTAGTATTTTGAAAATTAGAAAAAGAGTTATTTCTATATTTAACGTGTTAAAGAATTAAAAAAAAATGTGAAAACGCATTATTTTAATCATCTGAATGATATTGATATTGATGATATTGAAATAATTTGAAAATCGCTTGACGAACGTGTCCTGCCACTATCAAGTTGTGTCTGCCACC
This sequence comes from Mola mola, assembly GCA_001698575.1. Classification (NCBI taxonomy): domain Eukaryota; kingdom Metazoa; phylum Chordata; class Actinopteri; order Tetraodontiformes; family Molidae; genus Mola; species Mola mola. The sequence goes on along the minus strand of KV751321.1, from coordinate 3,751,054 downwards.
ACTAATTAATATCTGCCACTACTAGCTAACATCTGCCACAGTTTGCTGACAACCTTTTAGGGGTAAAAAAAAAAAGCTCCAAAGTGTGCAGTGATGACATGTGACTACAACTTCATTGAATTTAGATTTTTAATGACGGTTAAGGACACTGATGCTGAGCTGAAAACACGGTGTCAGGATTATTTTTATTATTATTGTATTTTGGTCTTGTATCATTTTTAATATTTTATTTGTCATTTATTTAAGGAGGTTAAATGGTGAGGGATTTATTTTTTTCTTTTTAAATCAGATGTGAGCTTTGTTACAAAGGGATGAAAAACCCTGACACATAATGAGTACTTGAGTAAAAAAGGAAAGTTGCATATATATATATATTACATATATTAAGTACATAAGTACAGTAAATACATGTATGTAATATATAAATTATACTCTATACTATAAGTCAGCTTGCTATCGGCCCATTCAATTATTAGATGATTCTATGTCACTGCAGGTGAGCAATGTAAAAAAGTAAAATATGCCTTTAAGATACAGAGGAGTGGAAGTAAGGTGCAGCAACAATGTTGACATTATCAAGATCTGAATGAATTACAGTCACTTGCTTTTGTTTGTGTGAGTACTGAGTCCGAGCAGCAGAGCAGCAGATGTTTGCTGCAGTGCAGTTTTCAGCACCAGTGCTCATGTTTACGTTGGAAAAGTGACAAATGATCCGATCCTCCATGCAGATTCTGGCTACGACGGAACAGCCATCCAGTGGAAAGACAACTTTGAGTCGAGCTTCTCAGAGATCTGCGAGATTGGAAGGTACCGACGTTCAGAATGATCATCGTTCAGCTCTGAGCGACATTTTCTTCATGTTCTTCAGCCTGTGTTTTATTCCCTTTGTGTCACCAGGGGACGATTTTCAGTGGTGAGAAAATGTCTCAACAGGTCAACGAAGAAAGAGGTAGGACTGTTGGAAGTGATGGAGTTGATCTTCATATTCACTGTTCAGCTCTTTCAGTCTTGTTACGTCAGGTTGATCTACTTTAAAGTGACGGTCACACTCAATCTTACAAATCATTTCATTGGAACTTATTCCTTTAAGACATATTCAAATTATACTTTGATATAGTCTCAGTTCGAGTTGAGCTTCGCTTCGGTTCTGGTATTTCGATGCACTCAAATGTTTCTGCAATGACTAATTAACAATTAATTGATTAATATCAATGAATATTTACCTATTAAATTACTATTTAGAAGTTTAAGTAACCATTAAGGTAAAAAGTCATATTTTCTTATTCAAAAAATGAAATTATATCTTGTCAGTAAACTCAACATTTTTCGAGGTTGTGGATCAACTTACTGCGACTGTATTAACAATTGCGGCCTTCAGGAGATTAAGACTCTTTTTTCTGCGTACTGTATCCATGTGATTATAGTTTATTTGTGGCTTCAGTGAAATTTGTGAATTTTGCACGTTTCAGTTTGCAGCGAGCCTGTTTTTCTTTCTGCGCAGGTTGCTGTGAAGTTTGTGAGTAAGAAGATGCAGAAGAAGGAGCAGGTGGCTCACGAGGCAGATGTCCTCCTGCACGTACAGAACCCCCAGCTGGTGGCGCTGTTGGACACATACGAGTCTCCCAGCTCTCTGATGCTGGTCCTGGAGCTGTGAGTCTGAGGGGAGCTCCTCGTCGTCTTAAAATTGAATAAAAGTGAATGACTTCATTCAGGCTTCGTCCTGCTCAAGTGATTTTATTTCATTTATATCTAAACAATAAAGCTCAGTGTAAATCTCAGCACAGAATCAGGAGACTGTCAGATGTTTGGACCTCAAAATTTGACCTAAGAGGGAAAGACTGCAAGTTAGGAAGACAGTAAAGAAAGGCGGAGGAGAAGAGAAAAATAAGATCAGGGTGTATTATGTTTTCCTCTTGGAGATATCCAAAAAAATGCCACTATCTAACATTCTTTTTGCTGTCATGACTTTTTTTTTTTTTTTTTTTTTAGGATGAACCCTTTCAAAATGCAAACCGCAGTCACAGACAAAACAGAGGAACCATGAAAATTAGAAATCACATTAACAATTGAGAAGCATACAGCCAGAAAAAAACCTAAAAATCATCAGTATCAAACATTAGATTACTAGTCAAAACCTTTCACAAGTCAGGTGGTCGGGTTATAAGGCAGAACAAACAGAAGAAGTACAGCATTATTTCTATCAATAGAATATTTGAAGTGTTAAAATTTCAAAACTCCTTTGCCTTCTTAAAGTCAGAATACAGAAGAGGATTAAAGTCACATGTGGAAATGAAAATATTAGAATTAGCAGAACGTAATTTGTCATTTTTCTTTTCTCAGATTTTAAGAGATATTTTTAAACTTTTGGCTTTATTGTCAGATGTTTTGTTTTCCGAGTTTAATATCACAATTTTAGGGAAGAAAAATGAATTCCTGAGATTAAATGAAATATAATTTCAATTTTAAAAAATCTGACTTTTGTGAAAAATTCCCAGTTCTTGGATTTGAATTAGATTTTCGTTCAAATTTTGAAAATAAAGTCAAAACTGTGTGAGAAAAAATGTTCCCATCTGTGATTTGCGTGCGTCTCAGGCTGGAGGACGGCCGTTTGCTCGATTACCTGGTGGCCCACGACGAGCTGATGGAGGAGAAGGTGGCGTTCTTCATCAGAGACACGCTGGAGGCGCTGCAGCACCTTCACACCTGCAGGGTGGCACATCTGGACCTGAAGGTGAGAACCACAGGAGCTCACGTGTGCAGAAGTGGAATCTTTTTATCTCGACGTAAACTCATCAGCTCTGCTGTCTTTCTGACCCCCCTCTCCCGGCAGCCCGAGAACATCATGGTGGACCTCCACGCTCCCACGCCGTGCGTCAAGCTCATCGACCTCGGCGACGCCGTCCAGCTGTCTGCCCAGCGCCGCTACGTCCACCTCCTGCTCGGGAACCCCGAGTTCGCTGCACCCGAGCTCATCCGCGGGACGCCGGTCTCTGTGGCCACGGACGTGTGGAGCGTCGGCGTGCTGGCTTACGTGATGCTCAGCGGCGTCTCTCCGTTTCTGGACGAGTCGCCGGAGGAGACCTGCGTCAACATCTGCCGCCTGGACTTCTGCTTCCCGGACGAGTACTTCCGGGCCGTGAGCCAGGCGGCGAGGGATTTCGTGTCCTCTGCACTGCAGCAGGATCCCAGGAAGAGGCCCAGCACCACCTCCTGCCTGCAGCACCCGTGGGTGGGTCGCGGGGGCGCACACGGCGGGGAGTACTCCAAGACGCCGCTGGACACGACGCGCCTGGCCACGTTCATTGACCGCAGGAGGCAGCTGCACGACGTCCGGCCCGTCACCAACATCAAGGGGCTGGTGAGCAGCAGTATGGGCAGCACACTGTGAAGTAAACCGAGGCCCTGACTTGTCCTCGGGTGTTTGTTCATGGCGGCGTGGGGAAGGAGTTTGGCGCCTGTAGCCTTCCTGCCGCCCCTCTGTCACCGTTACACCAAACAACCTGAACGAAACCGCTGAAATTCTCGGCTGTACCATATTTGCTGACTAACACGCGTTACATGTGAAGCGGATCCCAAAAAGACGCCCAAAGAACCAGAATGAAGCGTTTAGAAAACACACTGTGAGCAGGAGCGATGGCCACGTTTATTTTTATAACAGTTATTTTTCCAGGGACACATGATATATTGGGGGCGAACGCTCGTTTTGTTAATCCCAGCCTGGAGCTAATCTCACCCTGGAGGTCCTGCAGGGACTGACCTCAGCAACGGAGAAGCATTTCACTCAACGCGACGCTCCGGCTCACATTTCCAACGTTTTTGAGTGTTTCTCACCGTTAGACGTGGTCAAGAACTGATCTCTTTGGCGTCAAATAGTCTGACTTCACTTGAGATGCCTCCACACTCCTACCGATGAAAATCATGTTTTTTGACCAAAGTCGTCAACATATTTTGAGGACTTCCGCTCCCATTCAGCAACCCACCAAGTTCAGAGCGCTTGGGTGCGTCAAAAACCCAAGGAACCAATACTGACAACTTGGGGGGTGGAACTCAACATCGTAGAAACAAAACTCATCGTGCTGATGCATCGACTTGTAGGCGACCTCGGACACGTAGCTCCTCCTTTTCCTCCTGGGAATCCGAGTCTGGTTCCAACATGGGTGGCTGAATTACTCCAATGTTAGAACTTGCCGTAAGCCATAAGTGTATAGTCAGTGTATAGTAGACGAGTTTAAAACGCAGAAGAAGAGCAGGCAAACTCTGCTTAGCTCTGACTGCAAGTCAGTCTTTGGCCGTATGAAATACGTGATGTCAGGAAACAGAACTGAGTGTGCACCCTCTGTAATGCTCCCACCTTTCAGGGACCCTTGAACGGAGTCATTTGGAAACGGATTCAGACAGCCATGTTCTGTGTCTGATGGGGGTCTTCTCAGTCGTGACGTCAGGAGTCTGGATACGAGTCGATGGTTCTGGTTAGAGCTACACAGCTTTTTGTGACGTTATTTCTTTCCCATTGCCATGTCTTCCCTGCTCCCATCGCCGCCCTAATTCTGCTGCCATAAAGGCCTCACAGCTCCACTTCATCGTCATTGCACGGAAAACAAAAGCCTGGTTCTGCTTTTCAGCCCTCCTCCGTAATATTTTCTGCCAATACATCAACCATCCCAACGATCCCTGTTTACAGCTGCACACAACCTGCCTAAGGAGTTTTACGTGGATGGAGTCTTAGAACTGGAAACTCTCGTCTAGTAAAAGATCATTTTTGTTTTAAAATAAAATCATGTAGTGTGGACGTTGCCTTAGAAAAACGTAATGAACTATCCAAACCAACAGACACACTAGAATAGTACCATTGATTGTTGGTTTTGGTGCTGTTAGAGGACCAGAAGAAGTCTGTCACTGTGTATCACTGGAAGCCTTCATCGCAAGGAAGCTTCAGTGAGGTTGATGATTGAGGCACGTTGAGGAACGGCGTGATGGTGGACAGTTAACAGAGCCATAAACAATGACGCATGGGTGCAACGCTGGATAGCAGGAATTTTGAATGAAAACATCGCCCGACAGCATTTTCTGCTGTCAGAAACTGTCAGTTCAGTTTGACGGAAGGAAATATCTATCCACGATTTGAACCACCACTGTGTTTTGGGTTTTTTTTGTTTGTTTTTTTTTTGCTTGCTACCTTTAGTTTATTTAATGTTGTTTTATTTCCGTATCGAGCGTGAAATCGTTTGCAGTGGTGACCAAGCTGAAACTTGGCTGAACTGAGTCGTCGCCAACAGCCGGAGTCGAATCGACAACGGATTTACCCTGAAATGGTGCTGGGTTGGGTTTAAACCGGCAGTTTGTAGACGGTGCCATCAGTAAAAAAAAAAAAACAAATCATAACAATTGGACTGGACCCGAAAGGCACCGTGCTGACTGAAATCCTTTTGCTGGGACTCCTTTGATTTGTTCGTATCACTGTTTACAGATAGTTTCTCCCCCGAAAAAATGCATAAGTAGTTTACAAAAAAGGTAGAAAAATCAGGGAAAACCTGCTCGTAAAATCCACCAGGGATAGGTTAGGAATCAGGTTAGAAGTCTCTGTGACGTTTGGTGTTAAAGATGGTAAACAAATCTGCCATATTGTTTGAGCATCGGTCAACCAGCCGCCCGACTGGGACTTGTGGGTCTTCTTTATTCTGACTGTACAGTAGTTAGAGTCCACTGACGGTCCTGTTTGTACTGACGAATGTAAATTCTTGTAGAATGTGCTCTGCCATCACAAGTGCTGTCCTCTGCTTTCACAGTGCCCCCTGCTGATCCCCACCCCACGCAAAAGCATTTCGCGTTCTGCAACAGCAAGCATTTATTTTCATGTATGTTTCATGTCACGTCTGTCAAAAGCAACTCTGATGTGTAGAACAACAACATCCAGGAAAACGCGCACGTGTAATCGTTTTTGTTTATCTCTGCAGCTGTAATGAGACGCGTTCAGGTACCAGTGGGACATCAGAGGGTTCCGCTGCTTCATCTCGGTTTTATCTTCCTAAGCAGAGATTCTGGATCAGTCGCGTTGGCAACTGCAGCCTCTCAGGTTGCGGCGCTTGGTCAGAAAATACAAGATGTAGAAATTATCTCACGGTCACGGGAACATAATCTGTACACATGACTCGGCATTAATCCTAACGAGTTTTCATCATCTCCCGCTGACGCACAGAGCAGCTTTGTGTCGAAATGAATAAAAGCAAATATGAAACGTACTCACAGTTGACTAACTGTGGCTATCAATGAACTGGCTAATTGAAGGTCACAACATTAGAGCTGAAAAAAAACCACACAATTAAATTGTTCAACCTTATTTGCTGGAATGAATGTTGGCACTGTAAGTTTCTGCAAATCACATTATGTATTGATTATGTTTAAATTTTGTGTTATAATGAAACTGTGCTTAAAGTCTGGTTTAGGCTCAAAAAAATACTTATGTTAAAAAAAAAAAAAAAAAAAAAAAGATCTATCATGTTTCGATTTAAAAAAAACCAAAACAAAAAACTGCTTTTGTCATCACCAAAAGGCCTGGAAACTCTTATGGGAAGTGTTTAAAATATTCTCTTTTGGTACGACAAATACAAAAATTAGTGTTAGTTGAGTGAATCAGTCTTGGTTTCTTCTTGTGTGCAGAAATGACTGACATCCCGCTTCCAGTAATTTTTGTGCTCACAGATTAGCTCATATTAAATATATACACATCATGTGATGAGTGTATATACACTGTAGAAATGTCGCTATATTATGTAAGCTAAAAAATAACAGAACTTCTATTGTACGACAGAAACCTACAGTGCCAACATTTTAGTGCCTGGTGTGAAATTCATATCTCAGCAAGCACGTTATGTCTGTATGGGATAACAGAAAAACGTTTTGGATGGATTTGGATGAAATTTTTCTAAGTGGTTGGAAATAGCCAAAGGAACAACTGACTAGATTTCCGTGGTGATCACTATCCGGTATCTGGGGAATTTATTTGAAAAGGTTCTCCACTATTTTGAAATTGGACCAATTTAATGATTTGTGCTTGTAATTCAACAAATAATGTGGGTAATGTGTGAGGGAAAAAGGTTCTGCCGTGTGTTCTGCAGGGATGTTGGGGAGATTTTCAGCCTCATGACGTTGGGGTTCTTAATCATATTTAATGTTGGTTTTGCTTTGGGGACTCAAAGTGTTCAGTGTTGGATAAATACATCAAATAATTACAAAAATGAATACAGATGAAATAGTTTATTAACCATAAGAATCTGAAATTATCATGTTTCTGAAACTCGGGTTTTGGTCTGAATCGTCAAACTAATACGACACAAAATGGCATCCAGTAAGCCCCATTATTGTGTAGAGAAGCAGGATGCAATGATTTTTTAAAGGTTTAAAAACGTATTAGGCTTTTGTTTACGTTTTATCTGAATTTGTTATGTGCATATTCTGTGTTATTTATTAAATGTTAAAAATGTTGGTCTCCTCTACTTAGCTAGAAGTTCTCGAGTATTCGAAGGGAGGATATACTCCGATCAGGAAGGCTTTTATTTGGTTCTTACCAATTTTTCTGTTATAAAAACTGAAATAAGCAAACAAACAAGAAAAACATGAATGAGGATGAAAATTAGGTCCAAATGTGTTATATCATCATTTCAAGCAGCAGTGAGCCACATGGTTAACTCTGGCAGGAGTTTAGAGCCTTTCATTTACTCTCTGAGCTCTGCATTTTAGCATTTATCTTATTACTCAGGGTCCTCATTTCTGTGCTGTTAAAATTATTAAATAGCTTCCTGCAATGTTGACCGTTCATCAGCAGCCCGTGGAGTAAAATAGTATGATCAAAGCCTGGATCTGCCCATCACAATCTGCGCTGACTGTGCGAATATCGAGGCCGTAGAGGTGTACAGTATGTAAAATAGCATTTCTGCTTAAAGTCAGTACATGCATCATCCTCCTGTCGCTTCACTTGTTCACTTAACTCATCTGTGACCTGCCAAGGTTGGTTTTAACTCTCTGAAGAACAGATCAGAACTGTCAGTGCTCTAAAACCACGGAGGACCAGACCTCATGGTGATGCTCCAGTCAGTGACTCAGAGTCGTCCTCGTTTAGCGACGACGTAGTCAGACAACAGGCCGTTTTGTTCACGCTTGAGCAATAACTGTAAGAGACATCATTGTTACTCTCATGGAATCATTAGAAGCTGTTTTACAGTAAAGATGTTTGGCCACGCTTCAGTATGTGTATTATATTAAAACACATGTAGATAAGTAAACCCCAAATCAACATTTGGCATTTTTTAGTAGACTATGGGCATGTGCCAATGTCCTGGCCCCAGCACTTCAATGGTTACCCCAAGTTTACAAATAAATGTAGTGGATTTAAAAAGGAAAGGAAAAAAAGCAGTATTTTCCTCCAAAATGTAATGGAGTGAAGGTATAACCTTAAAGAAAATGAAAATAGCTAAGCACCTGTACAGCTATAAAGGGGCATTTTGTAAGATACGCCTAAGGTTTTATACGGTGTTGAAGGCAAGTCTGCAATTACTGTTGCAGGGTAAAAAATATGTCTATCAAAATTGAACTGAAAACTGAAAATGACATAAATCAAGAAAAATCAAGTGGTAGTGCGGCTGAAGGCTTCTTTGTCCTCTGCTCATAAGAAGCTTGAGCTGCACTGCGACACTTTTTCTGCTCTGATTTCAGCATCAACCATATGTTGAGGTCACTATTAGTGTTTACTTCATGCACGCCGTCTGAGCTCTGCAGTGTGCTCTCTACTGGTATCCTCCAGTAACACCTGCGGTATGTGAGGGACACGGCCGGTTGATTACCTGAACACATGGTTGAACAGGAAGTATAGCTCCGGCCTAATAAACAAGTACTAGACAACCATACAACCTTCTGGATTCAACGGTTTCTCTTATTCCAGACTAAAATGAGCTTAACTGCCTTGTTAAAAACATGCTGCATTCACTGGAGACGGATTGTTCGGCCTCGTCTTTCCACATTCACTTCAAGTTTGGTTGAAGCAAATCCTCCATTCGTCTCCCTATCCCCGCTGTGTCTCATCTTTCCTCCTGACATCATCACGATCATGATTCTAAAAGAATCACTGGGGCCACTGCTAACTAAGCTACTCTGGCGATATGCTGCCCCAATATTTTTAACATTAATCTGATTATGTTTTCCAAGGCGTACCTTTAACTTTAAAATTTCCATCGCTGACACCATTTCTGTGCCCTCGACTGCCAATAATTTGGCTCAAAAAAATCAAAAAGTACCCTGTGACAGGTAAAAGTCCTACATTTTTACTAAAACTTTAAATAAAAAAAAGTGTTGGCACTGATTTATCCCGAAGGAGCATGTAAAAAGCTGCAGTCAGGTATCCCTGCTGTATAACCATTGAATCCTCAGATCGCCTTCTTCAGAGAATTAAGAGGTCGCAGTGTCTATTCAGTCCCAGTCCCACAATGCACCTGTCATGGCTTGGTGAGCCGCGTGGCACCGTGGTGGCTCCGCCCTGTTGAATGCTCGCCCGCGCTGTATCCTGCTTGTGTAAAAATGTTGAGCTTCGTTCACACGACTGTGTCTGTACAGGCTTCTTCTCCACACACCCTGCTGGTTTGTTACTCTTTACTAATAAAGAACCTGCTTGTTTGTATTTTCTGCCCTCTGTCTGGTTTTCATCTTTCTGTGTGAAATGGCTGAAGACCTCGAAAGTACCATCATCATTTATTGGTTAAAATAATCCATTAATAATTTAACCGTTCAAACACATGTTGGGACGCTAAAACGTAAAAAGAAAACAGAACTGATGCTTTTCAGAATGTTGAAGCAGCGCGTCTCAGTAAAGCGTTTCGGATGGCGTCATGTTCACCAACCTGCAGCATCACCTCCTAACAACACTGTGTTTGGGAACTGAAGAGACCACTTGCAAGTGGAATGTTTGCCCATTCTAGCTTGTTGTGGGACTCCAGCTTCTCACCACCAGCTTCTCCTTCGTCGTACTTTACGTTTCATAATTTACCGAACATTTTCAGTGGGTGAGTGCAGGCAGGCCAGTTTAGCGCCTGCACTCTTTTACTATGGCGCCGTTATAAAATGTGCACAGTGTGGTTTGACATTAAAAAGCAACACCTTTCCTGAAAACGACCTCTACATGCCAGCATACGTTGCTTCATAATCATTAATAGTGCCACGTGCGCTAACGGGCCTCCATACCATCATGGTTGGGATGTCTTTTCAGCTGTGTGTTGATAATATTATGGCTGGTCCCTTCCCCCTTTAGGCCGGAGGACACTACAACTGTGTTTTAGAAAAAGATTTTGGAACGTGTATGTGGTCAATACGACGCTGTCTGAGGGTTCAATATTGGTTTTCAGGCTTGTACACAGATTTCTTCAAATTCTCTGAATCTATTAATGATTTCAATGATCACTGTTTACATTGAGAAATATTATTCTTAAATGGCTGAAATCTTTTCCAGTTTTCTACAGAATGGCGAACATCCCATCATCCATTGTTAGTTTTCTTTTTTAGCATTTCACAACTTGTCAAATCTTTTGTTGCCGCTGTACCAGCGCGACAGAATTTTCTCTGATTTTACTCAGTTTCAACATTTGAAACATTGTCAGTGTGCTATTTTCCAAATCATGACATTCTATTTTCTATTGCGGTTTTATACAACATGCCAACTTTTCTTGGAAACAGGGTTGTAAAATATACAGAAGATTCTTGGGTTAATCCTCATATACTGTAACCCAGTGAGATTTTAAAACAGTTAAATACATTACATACTCTAAATACACCAGTTAAACTTTGTTTTAAGAGGCTTGAGTCGACAGTGAGGGAGATAACAGTAAAAATGTATCAAATAAAGGTGAGACATGAGAGAGCGCTGACAGAAAGGCTAATAATCAAAACAATTTACTACTTAGCTAATGATTTATATTTACAACTCATTATGTGGGAGTATAACTAATTAATTTGATCAGATGTGACTACAGACGTCCTGCAACAGTAAAAACTTTAAACCTTTAAAAACCTTTAATGATGTGCTAGTTTTCAAAACCCGGAAAAGATTCAATGATTTTAACTCGGGCGAGGCAGCAGTAAATTGTATTAACTCTCAGGTTTTGATGAAAAACACATGAGTGTTAAAACAAAGTTTTAACTAAGAGTCAAATACATTCAAATACATTCAGATCAATTCATTGAGGCCACAATACCCAAAAATAGAGTATAGATTCTGTTTTATTTTTAAGCTTTTATATAGTTTTTGAATCCACAATCCCTTTTTTTTTTTTGTTTTTTAACAACCACTCACACATTCTCTCTCTCGCTCTCTAACACACATGCACAGTTGTGCTTTGAGTTAAAGCAGCTGTGGTAAGCAGTTTGTATTGACCTGTGAGCAGGGTCGCGTGTGTGTGTGTGTGACTGTTGTGAAACGGCATCACAGCAGGTTAACTCTGAGGGACTAATGCGGCTCCGATTCACGAAGTATTTTCCAGTAATCCTGTAGCTGCCGTGTCCGTGTGCCACTGAAGAAATGGGTTTTCCACCGCCATAACCGGGAGGTGACTCACATGGCGTCCGTGGATGTATGGAGCAGAGGAGGAGGACAAGGAGGAGCTGTAAACGTTGAGGTACGTTGCTTTCATTTCTTATTAATTCTCCCCAAAAAAACTAACTCCTCTGTGACACTAAAGTCTTGTAAGATGTTATGATCAAGTGAAAATACCCAGGACACAAATATAAAGGTCTAGTGAAAACCAAATATGTATGACAGTTTGACGTAATGTTAACACAAAAAGCTGAATCGTTTCACTGAGTTTAATACGTTTATGAAGTTTTCATAGCAAAGACATTTAAACGGAAAAATCCCTAAAAATGATATACTGTTTCATCCACATGTATTTGGACAATGACACAGTTTTCATAATTTTGCCATCACGAGGGCCTCCATTTTCAGGGGCTTGAAAGTATTTTGAAAGCAACATGTTTGTAAGTATAACTGTAACTTTTAATACTTGGATGAAAATCCTTTGCAGTCAATGACTGCGTGAAGTCTGGAACCCATGGACATCACCAAATTTGGAGTTTTCTCCCTGGCAATACTTTGTCAGACCTTCATTGCAGCCACCTTCAGTTGTTGCTCGTTTGTGGGTCTTTCTGCCTTAAGTTTAGTCTTCAGTGACTGAAAAGCGAATCTATTGGGCTGAGATCATGTGACTGATATGACCATTGGAGAATATTCAATTTCTTTGCTTTCTATCTATCAGTTTTGTAGCATTTGGCTGAATGTGAGCAGAGAATTTGTCCTATACGCCTCAGAATTCATCCTGATACTTCTTTCAGCAGTCACATCATCAATAAACACCAGTGAGGCCGTTCCACTGGCAGCCATACATGCCTATCCCATAACGCTGCCTCCACCATGTTTGACACACGATGTGGTGCTTTGGATCATCAGCGGTTTCTTTCCTCTCCAGATTTTTCTCTAGTTTATCTTGGTATTATCATCCAAAGAATCTCATTCTTGAATTTGGGAGACTTTTTAAACGTTTTCTGGTAATCTGCCTTCCCGTTCTTGAATGTTCCCTGTGGTTTGTCCCTTGTTGTAAACCCTCTGTATTTACACTTATGATGGTGTCTCTTGATTGTAGACCTGGACAAGATGTCCACCTTCTCCAGTGTTTTCTCCAAGTTTTTTTTTCCTTTTCGTTTCACCAAAAAAAGGATTCTGCGATCGTCCACTTTAGTTATCTTCTTTGGTCTTTCGGGCCTTTTATGTCATTGAGCTCACCGGTGCATTCTTTCTTTTGTAAAAAATGGACAAAATTGTTGATTTGTATATTCCCAGAGTTTTTACTATCTCTCTAAAAGAGATAACAACTCTGTGTTCTTGTGGACATTTTCCAACAGTTGAGAAATGTTCACAATTCAGGATTAAGTCCAAAAAAAATTCACCAAAAGGAACAAAAGAAACAAGGCATTTCTATTTAAATATATACAGTATATTTATAAAACAATTAAACTTTTAATATACATTATAAATGTCTTCTACATGCTTCCCCTAGTGTCATGAAGATTTCATGACTTCCTGTCTCTCCTTCTAGATCCAGCACCCCCCCTCTCCCTCCTCTTCCTTGCCATCTGTCTGGCAAGGCTTTGGGAGGAAGGTCAGGCTGTTGCTGCCCTACGTCTGGCCCAAAGGTGCTGTGGCGTTGCAGGGACTCGTGCTGCTGTGTGTCAGCCTGCTGCTAGCAGAGCGACTGGTTAACGTGCTGGTGCCTGTTTACTCCAAGAACATTGGTAAGTGCCTACAGGAAGTTTCACTGAAACTGTGAAAAACATGTTGAGAGAACAACAAAGTAATTTGAGCCAGACAGGAGTATGGATTAAAAAATCAAGTAATTTCTACTATTTATGTATGCATCAAATTTTAAAATCAAAACATGAGATTCCTGTTGTATCAGTGTGACCTGGATATGGATCATCAACTTCAGATGTCTATTGGCTGCATTCTACTGTCCAAACTGTAGATGGCAGTGTGCTCAAAGGTTTTAAAGTTTGGTCGACCTGAGCGCTCACCAAACTTTTCCCCCATCAAGGACCCTGTAAGAGCGGCAAGAGCAGTGGAACGCAGAGAAAAGGATGAGGTTTCTATACAGTTTACTTGACAAAGAAAATGAAAAAACACAAAATAATGGCAGGTCAAGGAGAGAAGAGGTCATCTGCAACAGAATCAGACTGCATGGGTCACTGCAATTTAAACACCGCAGCCAAAATAGGAGGAACACATCCAACTGGATCATGTGAAAACTGTCAGGTTGAAGAGGCCATTACACATTCAAAACTCAGAAAAGGTGGAGTTTGCAGGTTCAACAGCAAGACTTAAATGAATCTTCCAGGTGGGGTGAACAGCAAGTTTTCTTTGAGATCACCAAACATGCAGGATTAGTTTGTAGGATTTAATCTCTGGTCCAAACTCAAGAGCCGTGGATGGTGGTAATGCACCTAATACACTGGTTAGGGTTAACCCTAACCCTAAACGCCGTTAAGCACCAAAAAGACGAAGAAGGAGGAAGACCCCTAAATGACTGAAATGGCACCATGGACATCCAGCTGATAAGCTTTTGTTCCAGGATCCCTCATTGAATAACCATTTTGCTTCCAGATGTGTCATTAAAGAAAGCGTACTAGACCCATGACCAAAAGAGACGGGTGTTCTGCCTTTGTGTAACTGGTGCATGAAATTATAGTGAAAACAATGGAAGTCCCTCAAGGATCCATGATGGTCTGGGAAGACCACACTACTTGTTTCCCGCATTCCTTTATTAATTTGCAACTTCTTTTCTTCCAAGTAGAAATGGTCTTCCTGGTCATACTGTACGAGTACAAAAGCAGAGGAGTAAACATAGCACCTGTGAGAGACCACCATAAGTAAATAAATAAAATAAGGTTTAGTCGTAATTTGGCATCAGGGTCGGCTCAGTGGTGATCCGGCTGTGGAACCAATGTGTCAAGTTCCTGCCCCTCCATCCACTCGTGAACAGAGCTGAATATAGCTGCTAAATGAATTTGTGCTTATATAGCACCTCTCAAGTCTATTTGATGTCTCAAAGTGCTTTACAGCATTTTTGACATTCGATCATGGGTGAAAGTAGCATCTAAGTTGGGAATTAGGAAACCACACGCTTTGGCACGTTGACTGTAGGGGGGAATTGAACTGCCGACCAGAGGATGATCCACTATACTGGGTATAGCAGAACAGCCACGGTCGCCTATAAAGTTGTCAATTATCATGTGTCGCCCTGCCTTTATGGTATCAAATAACTAACTAAAACCAAACTGATCAGAAAGATTAACCCTTGAACATATGTCAGCAAGATAGGAACTACCTAAAATGAAAAAAGTATCTTTGGGAAAAATTATTTAAGTTGTGCTTTGAGTTTTTATTTTGGCTCAAGTCATACATGGTGTTATTGAGGAGGAGGCGATTATGACCTATACTGCAACCTACCACCAGGGTGGTGTTCGGCTTGATTTCTAGAGCTCTCGCATTGTCTCTATTTGGTCAGTGGTCTGGATGAGGCATGAGAGGCTATGAGAAAAACCGGGATAAATGACGAGCTGGTATGTATCGCTAACTTTGTTAGCACACAACCGACTAAAAACCATTTTAAAAATGTATCTATCTGACGGTAAATACGTCAGACGGCATAGAGAGTAGCAGTTGGTGTTTACTCTGGTGATTCCCCCTTTACTTTTGGAGCTACTTAATCATCACACATCAAGACTGACAGGACAACAGTTGTAAAATTACTTCCCAGAAGTTATTCACTTAATGCCAATTAGAAGTTTAAAACCCTGAAACAGCTGAATGGCTCCATAAAACAGCGTAACAAAGCTGGCGGAGTGAGTAAGCCTTTCAGATGTCGATGAATCACTTCATGAATGGATCACTGTATGGTCACCATCAACAGCAAAAACAGTTTAGGGCTGGTTCACTCAGTTATTATAAAACCGTGAGATTTAAAGGAGGGAGAAACCTTTATTTTTCTGGGTTGTTGGGGGGGTATCATTTGCCAAGGTCTTTTGTGCCCTGTTTTGTACTCAGGGCAGCATGCAGTGCAAGGCAACAACCCAGAAGTCTCCACTTCAGAGGAAGTCAGGATTCAGTTTGTCTACTTTCCCCCTTTAGAAAACCGGCCGTTTGGCTTTTGGAGCCACATGAAAGTAGAAGCCAGTGCCGCGAGAATGGAGCCCAGCGTGGCTTTGTGTGATGAGGAAGGCGTGGAGGGGGTGTTGGGGGGGTGGGGGGTGTGCTTGGCCTGTGTGTGTGTGTGTGTGTGTGTGTGCATGCGGAGGGATTTCTGGGAGGTCACCCCTCCTGCCAGTCATGCTTAGCCGGCATTAGCGGCCCTTTTCGCGGAGTTAACACACCGGTACAACAGAGGTTTTGTCTACGGGTCGGACTCCGCCTCCCACCCTCCGACTCCGGGACCCGGAGCCAAAGAGCTGAAAATACCCCCCACTGAAAACACACTAGAACATTAAAATAAAGTAGAACACACAGATTTTGTTTTTTAGCGCGTTTTCTCCCCATGTGTGTGTCTGTGTCTGGAGCTTCAGTTTTTCTTCACCTCCTCCTCCTCCTCCTCCTGTTTCCCTTCATCCGTCTCTGTTTTAAATTTCATCCTGATTCCCAGCACTTGTACAAAAAGGGTAATGAATGTGAATGAAATTGTGTGTGAAAGGGGAGTGTGTGTGTGTGTGTGTTTATGAATATGTGTGCGTTGCGGGACAGATCTTTTACGTCAATAAATAACCTGCTCCAACTACAAACTAATATAATACGTTCGCCACGAAAATATACCAAAAAATGCATTAATATATCCAAAAATGCATTAGTAACAAAAGTAAAAATACTCATTATGCACAATGACAGAATAATGTATGTTGTATTATACAGTATTAAATTATTATAGTAATTACTGATTCATCATTTTAATGTTGTTGTAATGTTTATAATCATACGTCACGGTGTAGTTGATCATATTATCAATAATTAATCAGAATCTCTAAAGCAACTAGATCAGCAGAAGCAATCAGATCAAATCAACCACTACGGTATATTTAACTAAATTTCCTAAAAAATTTGAATGATTGAGTAGCACACGAACCTCAAAATTGTATTCAAGGTTCGAATGATTTGGTGGGAGTCTGACACGACCAGACGTGGATTTGACCTTTCCTGTGTCTGCAGTGAATGAGCTCTCTGCAGGAGGTCGCTGGACTTCGCTGATAGCCACCGTCTGCATCTACACACTGCTGAAGTTCCTGCAAGGAGGAGGGGCAGGTGGGTTGTGTGTGTCTGTGCATGGGTTAAAAAACCGACTCTAATGAGAATCGCGTTTTAGTTCGTATGGGGGTTTTTTTGTATACTACAACACATATCATGACATAAGCAGTCAATGTCATAGGTGAAGGTTGCTTCTTTCGTTCTGCAATCCATCATTGACAGTCTGCCAAAAAGGAAGTCCGATGCAGAAAATCTAAGGAGCCAATCTTGACGACTTGTGGGGGTGGGGCTTAATGTTGCGGAAACGAAACTTACCTTTCTGATGCATCACCTGGTTGGCGACAAGTAGCTCTTCCTCTCCTTCCTGGGAATCCGTGTCTGGTTCAAACATGTGTGGCCAAATTATTCCAGTGTTACAACTTGCCTCCGTGCAGTGTATAGTAGACTAGTTTTAAAACTTATTTCAAAGTAGGGGGTGGGACTAAAGTACAATATAGGTAGATCCCCACAAACTATCTGAGGCATACAAAAACAGTCAAATAACATTCAAGCCCTTTGTGATTAAGGGATTTTTCTTCATTTAAAAAAATATGGAAATATGTAATTTTATAGAACAGAAATGAGTTTTAAAGGTTTACTATATAGCCTGAGCGGGTCTATAATCAACCTGTAAGTTACAAATTGTATATTATGGAGCTAATTTTGTGCAAAAGTTCTTCATGGATGCCCCTGTGATTTGCCCTATAGGTTGCCCATCAAATGGAGAAAATAGAACTTTTTCACAGCAGACATTTTGGAAAGAAATAGCTTTCACACAGGTGTCAACGGTTGCACTAATGCAGGCTCAGTTCCACTCGGGTCCAACAGAGTCAAAGCAAGTTTTGGCTCAGTTGATAAGTTCTGCCACAATAAATGGGACAGAACCTTGAAGAATTGTATTAATTATATATGTTTACCTGTGACTATGTGTACCACACAGGCTGTCATAGATGCTGGAAAATTATTAACATAAAAGTTCATAGTACTTAATGTGTTTTTTATCACAGAGGTAAAATGTTTTATCTTTCAAGGGTTTTTCTATTTCACTTTAAACGTATGACTTCATGTGCACTGGTGCCTTACTGCACACAGCTGTGGGCCTTTTAATCATTTTTGCTCCTTAACATCCTAAATTGTCATTCTTTTTAACCAAAGCGCCATCTATTCCTCAATCTAACAAAGTCGTTTTTAACTTAATGAAACTGTAACTGTTTCAAAATGATGATTACAATCCAAAAATCATAGTATGTCAAATGTTTCCCAGCAAGGTGAATTTTTCAAGTTTAAGCAGAGGTTGCGTGTTGTTTTTTATTGGTGTTGACCACAGAGTCCTGCATTTGTAAAAGGCTGTGAAACGAGTGTCATAATAAGAAGCAAAGGGCCACTGACCACAAGTACACAGAACAAGATGTCCATAAAAGTATCAATAAAGTTTGTCAAATAGTCACGGAACACAATCTAAAGGATTTGTGCACATGTACGTAGTTTGCGTCACTGGTTGAAACCAAACGATCTTCTCCCGAGCGTTTCTTTGTATTTTTGTGCATGAACTTAAACATAAAGTTAGGTCAACCTTAATGGCTCATCCCCGGTTTACAGTCGTTGTTTGGCTTCTCTCTCTCTTCCTGCAGGTACGTCAGGGTTCATCAGCAACCTTCGGCAGTTCATGTGGATCAAAGTTCAGCAGTTTACCAGCAGGGGAGTTCAGGTACCTGCTGTGTTTCCCGTCTGATTTCTGAGCTCTGGTTCTTTTATTCCTGCACAGGACACTTTATACTGTATATATATGTGTTATCTGTTTTTTTCTATTTATTTCTGTAGCAGTCTTTTGTTTTGGACTTAGGTCACCACTTCTGTGTAGATTAATAACACTGCACTCAACACAGTGATCACACAGGAAACCATAAAATCATAAAGACAAAGTCTCACAGGCCGAGAAACTTCTTGCATACAAACAAGCACCACTATGCAGGACTAAACTGCATCATCTAAACTACTCAGCTGTCAGGCTATAAAAACTATATAAGCAGTAAACAATATACCTTAATGGTTACGACTAAAATGTCTCTATTTTCAATGTAAACAATTTAATAAGTCACTAGCGTTTCCCACAAAACTTATGGCGCACTCATGTTAGGTTGGACTAATCAGAGTAAGGACTTGGGAAAATTCACATAAACTGTCTCGTGACTTGATGTCATAAATGCATGAAAATAGCAGGCAAAAGTCAATGTTTGGTTAATGGTTAGAAACTTTTGTCAATTCATGTACTGAACATCAATTTTTGATCCCATGTTATGTGAAATATGGTGTCTATGTCACCTGCGGGTCAAGTAGAGTGACTTGGATAAGTGAGAAATGTTAATTTTTTAGCATAAATTCCGCCAACAAATCTGGTAAAGCCATTTTACGCTGTATTTTACGAAAGACCTCCCCGACCCCTTTCATATTTTTCTTTTTCTCATCTGATATCCACACTTACTCTACGAGACACAGAAATCAGCTGTATTTACTTTTCTCTCGTACATCCTGCCATCAATTAACACATTTCAGGCTCCAAAACTCTGTCTTGTTTCTGAGGTGATTATCATCACAGTCTGTCTGTTGAAAGCAATTGAAGGACTATTTAATTGGGACCAGATTTTATTTTTATCTTTTTTTTAATGTTTTGTATTTTTCTCTCTTTGTTGATGTTTCTTGAGCGTGTCATTTTTCCTTGTGGTCGTTTTCTGTTCTTTTGTTTTCCCATTGCTTAGCTTTCTTGATTATTTATTGTTTACCTCCCTCGTTAACGTTAACCATATATTATCTGATTCCACTTTTGACAGGAGTAGAACTCTGTACCATCCCTCTGGGCCTCATTTCCCTCCTTGCACTGTTTTTATTATGTGCTAAGTGAAAGAATAACAATAACATTAATGAATATGGTATCGTAATCGTACTAGATCAAATACACAGCCCTCTACACGGGGACGAGGTTAAAATATTTGATTATTTTAGAGCTGAGTCCAGAACAGAGTCGTCCACTGCTCCATTACTGAAAAAACAACGTAAAATCCACTTCTCTCCAAGGACATTAAGTGTCTCTTACATGTGAAGAAACTTTCGGCAACAAACTTTTTTTGGTCACTCTGGTGACTTCACCTTGACAAAATGAGGTAAACGTGCCATCCTGAATCGAATAACCACAGCTTGGACCCTCCGATGAATCTCAGCAGGTTAAACTTTCATTCTGTCTTCAAACTCTGTTACGTGATCTGTACTGAGGGGTACGTCCAAGCCACCACACACCTCATGGCTCAACCCTTTAAAACCCATTAAAAACCCATTAAAATCAGAGAGCAGCATTGACTTTTGTCAAGCATTTTATGGCTCTGATTTGTTTCTCTGTCCCATCTCTGCACTCTTTTTTTTTTCTTCTTTTTTTTAGTTTGCATTAATGTTTATGTTCCATAGAATGAACAAAAAATATACAGTATATCCGTTTAGAGGTACATGCGCTGCCCTCATCAGGCTCCACCTGGTAGTGACTGTAGACTACGGAAGAGGACCAGACACGAAAAAAAAAAAAAAGTGATGAGAGGATGTAGACATTCGACGAAATGTCGAGAATAATGTGGAAACACAATTTCAAGAAGAAAGAGTCTCACACGCTGCGTCTGCCTGAGCTCCACCTTCAGGATCAAACAACTTGATCAGTTGTCCTCTTGTGTGTTGTGATACTACATATCCCCTCTGAACTGCGCACAGGCGTAACCATGGATACCCTTCATTTTGTCCATTAGCCGCTGTCAAAAACGCAACCAACCGTCTGAACACTCCTGATCCTTCCTGATACAGTGAGAGAGAAAGAGAGACTTAAGATTCTGAAGTGCAGTTTCGACAGTTCATCTCTATGAGGCATTTTGTAGACGTTTACAGATCGTCATTTACTCAGATGGTATCATCGCAGTTGTGACTCTAATTTCTCTGTTAATGGCAATACCCATCGAGCTAACAGACTAAGTCCTAGTTATTACATTTACAATGATGTGATGGCTCAAATAATAGATAATATAATAGTAACTTCATATTATTTCAAATTATTTCCAGTGTATGCTGAAGTACACATTGATGCATCCATAATAAAAATGGTAGATGCAATTAGCAATAATTGCTTCATCATCATGTTTAGTCATTTGTCGTGAGGTTACCACAAGATTACGTTAACAAAAATTCAAGACATTCTGCCAGAAGAGTTCAAGATGTGCTGAGTGTAAAGAGATTTCACATTAATACTGACTTTTTCCCGGAAAAATCAATTTTCTTCAAAAAATTTGTTGGGTTTTCGTGTTTGTTTCCTGTGTCTTGTGATTGTATTCCAATAAGGTCACAGAGAAATAAATATTTATGGTCACTCCGACGTGCAACAGATCTAACGGAGGCCAGAGACTTTTGCACAGTTTTTAAATCTTTCCCCCTGTACTTCAGGTGTGTCTGTTTTCCCACCTGCACGCTCTGTCCGTGCGCTGGCACCTGCAGAGGCGCACCGGGGACGTGCTGAGGAGCGTCGACAGAGGCACCTCCTCCATCAACAACCTGCTGAGGTAGGACAGGCGCAGGCAGCCTCGCAGGACCCCGACTTTCCATTTTGTTTTTGACACGTGACCCAGGATGTGGCTGACTGTTTTCGTCTCTTAGCTACATCCTGTTCAGTATCCTTCCCACCATCTGTGACATTATCATCGCCATCATCTACTTCGTCTCCTACTTCAGCGCCTGGTTCGGACTCATTGTCTTCACCTGCATGGTCCTCTACCTCAGTGAGTCGCTGTGTGTAAGTGTGTGTTTCATCTGAAAACCACTGAAAATATAGGAACCTTTGTTGAAAAAGCAATGATAGCAAAAAAATATATAACAGGAACATATAGGGAGACTTCTGTTATATCATAATTAATAATGACAATAAATCAATAATTTTGTTTCTATGCCAGAAGCTGCAGATATAAATCCAGATTCATAGCAAATTCAGACCAGACAAAATATAAAGCAAGTGCTTTAGACCCCAATAATTGTGTAACTGCAGACTTCCATTGATATATCTAATGCACATTTAGTGACTCAGCAGTTCCTGTGGTCGGACCTGCTGATAGTAGGTACGTGAGGTTTCCGCTTCCCTGGTCCGCACATTAATATGAGAAACACTGTCCTCTATTAGCTTGTTCAGTTTGCATTCAGAAAGTCTGAACCCAAACCCAATAAATTATAAATTCTGTGCGCAGAAACACTGTTCAGTCATTGGCCAAAGTTTATCGTTATTACCCGGAATTAACTGGAATTGAACAGGAGGCGATGCATAAAGTGGAACTCTTCCTGCACTTGGTGTGGATGGGGTTCATACCAGTAATGAACACCTGCAGAGTCTGGTTGTTTAGTCCGCACCAGAGATCTCGCGCCACA
>KV751321.1:3703618-3718775 GCA_001698575.1 Mola mola | reverse complement strand
AGTTAATAGTATTTTTCCATGTGACATATAAAGTTAAACAGGCTGTGTCTCTCCCAGTTTTCCAGGGTAACCAGGACATCTAAAGGTACAAAATTCCATACAATTCGCTATGCATGCATTAACGTAACATATCTCCTCATCTAAATGCCACAAAATGTTGACCTATTCCTTTAAAACGAAGTGTCACCAATCTTTTCAGTTGGGATGTTTCTGTATCTCTGATTCATACGTCTGTTTCTTTTTTGCAGTTTTAATCTTACTCTCCTTCACCATTTCCTGCCTTTGCCTCTTGCACCTTACTTTTCCCTCTTTCTCCTTCCCTCTCTCTCTCTCTCTCTCTCTCTGTCACACACATACACACACGCGCACACACACATACACACACACACACAGCTGGGTGGAGTGAGTGAGCTCCAGTCATACTGTGAATAAATCATAGTAAAAGGTTCCTGAATAATGCAGCTTCAAGTCCAGACGCCAGATGTGTGTGTGGTTGTGTGTGGTTGTGTGTGTTTGTGTGAAGTCCATTTATTGCAGTTGTAGTCGAAGTAAGTCTGTTTATGATTTGCCAAAAAATCTCCATTAAAAAGTCCAACCGGCACTTTACGACACGCTCTCACAAACACAGGGACACCTGTTTTGCGGACGTGCTTGTGCTGATGAGCAGGCTGGTGATGATTAAGAGGATGTTCGTTTATAATTGCACAGCTGAAGAACCGTTTGATCAATGCGCGCACGTAGTCGTCTCTTTAATTAGATTCAGGCTGTTTCATCGATCTGGGTTTTGCATGGAAGTTTTTTTTTCCCCCCCAAGAACTCTCTTCATCCACTCATTCTCATGGCTACCTCTGCCAGTGTTTCCCTGTCTGTCTGCTGATTAGTTGTTAGCTGGATTGTGTGAAACCTGGCTGCGTTTTAGCCAAACATGAGCCATATATGGGAGGATGGCAAAAGAACCCGTCAGTAAATTCAGGCTGTTGGTTATTTACCAGGATTTGTATAACATCACTCAGAAGGCTGTTCTCATTAGAGGAACTTCCTAAAAGTCTGTTTTTAGTTTAGTTTCGCATTTCGGTACTTCGGAAAAATAAAATATTGTGAGAACCATCCTAACCAAAGAGTTTCCTTCTTTAGGAAAATTGTATTTCTTTCCGAAAAATCTTCATATGGTGTTAATTTTCTTATGTATTACAACAGACTTAATGACTGAAAAAAAGGAGTCAGTGTCATGGCTGCCATTTCTGCTTTTGTTCTGCGATCCAAACCCAACAGACTTGAGTCTTCTGCATAGACTTCAGGAACCTAAGGAACCAATCCTGGATGCTTGCAGGGGTGCGGCTTTATGCTGTAGAAACAAAATTTACCATTCTGATGCATCTACTTCAGGTACAAGTAGCATTTTCAGTATACGAGCACTCACAATATACGTATGTACCGTAAGGTAAGATCTGTAGAGAGAGCCACCTTGTCAACATGTTGCTAATCGGCCTTCAATTATGTCCTGCTGTCCTCGAACATCTTTCCACTCTCGTCATTGTTAGCACTAGCAGGCTAATCTTTACCGTTCTGTTGTCATCATAGCAGCGTGTGCTAACAGGGATAGCAGATGATGTGATCTGTTGTCTGTCCCCGCTGGTTAATTATTGTATTTAAGTGCATGTGGTTAAACATCAAACTAGTGATAATACTCTAATTTTGGTCAAAGTTTAAAGCCTCTCTTTTCCTGCTCGCAGCTGCCATGGCGCATGTAACACTGCGCAAGTACGCGAGTATACTGTATTCGGGTAATAACCAATGAGTACTCAAATTCTCGTACCCAGCACTAAGAAGTGGCTCTTCGTCTTCATGGGAATCAATCTCGGCATCAAACATGTATGGCATAGTTTCTCGAGTGTTAGCCACAGTGCAGCTTATAGTAGACTAGTTTAACAGCGGGGAAGATGACAGAGCAGGTGAGCTCGTTCTAGCTGCAGGCGAGGAGGCGGAGCTGTAAGCAGAGACAGGGTGGGACTAACGTAACACATTCATAGATACACACAATGTAGACAAAGCAAACGTTAAGAATTACACCCAGTAGAAAAAACCCCAACAGAAATATGTCATTTTCAAGGCTTTAAACAATGGCTGCAACACAGCTTTATTTAATTTCCAAGTGGTATTATTGTTGGCGCCACTGTCTCAAAGGCAGCTTTGCCAACATGGCAATGCTAGCAGCCTGGTTGCTGTCCAACGGCTGAATAACTAGAAAAATATAAATGGGCCCAGACATCCAGGTGTATTAATAAGCAGACAGGGCTTGTTAGTTAATAGAAAGTCAGTTTTGGACCATCTCAGTGGGGAAATTGCCAATAAAGCTAAGAGGTAGGTAGCGCCGACAGTATGTAAACGACAATATTAGCAAAGGGGTTCATCACATTTAACAGCTCTTCGGGGGCTCATGAAGATTATTTTATAAATCCTATAAAATTAGCTTTCAGTATAATTAGCCTTAAACTGTTTGTCACGCAACAACATACTGGACTAATCACTTGAACACCACGGATCAAACTTAGCAGATACCATGATGAAGTACACCTTTAACAGCTAACGCACATGTGAAAAGAGGTGAGACAGGAATCAGTAATTCGGATCAGATGTTGGTCATAAAGGACACTGATGATTCTGTTGTTTGGCTTTGATGCCAGCAGTTTTTATACACCATCCGTTTCACATGTTTCCTGTAGTCACCTTATTAAAACGCACTTTGTTTTTCTTATTTTGTACTCTATAAATACCTTTTTATTTTTTCATTATCAGAGGATGCATCGGCAGGCTTTAGGTCATTCACTGTCATCTTCAGTGATCAGGATGTTTTCATGGTAAAAATGAGTCAGCAATGGCGAAACATGCTGTCCGGTCGCTGATAATGACAAAGGTGAAGCCAAAATGTCAAAAAGCACTAACGTTTTGTGCTGGCGATGTCATACAACCGCGCGACCCAATCATGTACAGAGCTCAGCTGTCAATCATGACATTAAACTCCCCTTTTATAGCATCAAATGCCTCATTTAAATCGTATTTATCAAAAAATTAACACTTGAATAGATATCAGCATGATAGAAAAAAAAAAAAAGACCTAAAACCAAAGAAACTATTTTTGACAAAAACAACAAAAAAAAGGCAAAGTTTGATGTGTAAATTAGGATCATGTCTGATACCTGGATAACACTGAGAAGCTAGAATTTTGACCTATACTGCAGCCGGCCACAGGCTGGCGATCAGCATGTTTTAGCTTCACTTGGTGATGATGTGGATTGTCATTTATTTTTATTGTACGGATTGATATCATACCGTACAGACAAGCTCAGACAGCTGCTCCAGCTCAGAATTCCCTGACAAACCACAACTTGTTCTTCCTCTCAGTGTTTAAACAAGATCAAACCTGTAAAATCTGTGGTGCCATTAAACAAATTGTAGAAAATAAATTAGATTAAATTTCTTTCACCTTTTACAAAGTGGTGCCTCTGCAGATGAGTTGGTAGCATTTAAGTTGCTTTTTCATACGAAATAGTTCCCGTCTGCTAAGAGGGAAACAGATGTGCATATGCATTTTAATATTTCATTTTTTGCCAAAAAAGCCCAAAGTGTTTAATGTTTGGTGGCGGCAAGTTCCTGGGTTTGGATCAATTCAAATCGATTCAAACGTTGACATAACTCAAAACTAGTGGACAGATTTCTATGAAAAACCTTGTGTATGTATGGAACAAATGTGGGAGCAATACAGATGTGATATGGATCCTGAATGTGGATCCGGATCAGTTTTAAACAAGGGAGTAATTACTTACACTATTGGACAGCCTTTAATAAAACTCCTTGCGTCAAGAAATAAATACTGCGGTTTTTGGAGAGATCTGGAGCTGATCTGCATCCTGAGTCTGGGTGAATTTCCCCTAGCAGGGGTATTTGAGGTTTCGTATGTTTCCGACTGGAGGTGGAGATATGCTTTCTAAAGTGTGATTGCCAACTATGCACGGTTTTGATAAAATTAGCTACACATTTAACTGAGATGTTCAATATGATCCTGTGCATTAGACCTTAATGCAATGGCAGCTAAATTCTATAACTGGGTAGTTTTATATACGAATCTTCTTATCAATAACTTTGTCCACATAGTCCAATTGGATGTGAGCTATTGCAGAAAATGTAAAATGAGGACAATGTCAGTCCATCAAATCCATTTAAGCCTCATCCGTTCATCTAAAGCTAAACTGAGGCAGAGTGACGGCACTAAAACCAGGAGGTTCTCTTTTACATGCGAGCCTATCTGCCTCTCTGACATATGAGAGATCTGGATAAGTGTTGAGGCTCTTTACTTCGCAACAATGTCTCACTTCAACAGATGTCGATAACCACTTCTTGCAACGATCCGCTTGTTCTTTTTAGACGCACCTTCCTGTTTGTCAGGAAGGCTCAGTCAGACAACTAGTTCAAGCAGAAGGAGAAACATCTGTAAATCCTGAGTCATTGGTGGTTAGAGTAGGGCAGAGAAACAGTCATATTCATGAGGCAGATTTCTCTGAGTGAAAACTAGACATTTGGCAAACTGATACCCCGTTTATTTCGTAATTTTATGTTTTCCAAACTGTAAAGAGCTGCTTTTGCCTTGAATTCCCTTGTAACCAGGCAGGTCTTCACAATCACCTCTGGTTTGACCAGGTCAAAGCAAATCCTTGATTTACAGTATGATGCCAGTTATGGTCCACAACTCATGAAGTACCTCATGGCACATCCACACAGAGTAACAAGTCGGTAGGTGCAAGGTATCCCTCGACATCAGGAGGCACACAAGGATTTAAAGCTGTCCTCTTCACTTTCAGAGTTCACACGCTGCCAAACACTTGTTTTTGTTTCCGTAGACCTTGTGTGTCAGGAAGTGGTTTTATGGCTCCTGAGCCGCTGCCTGTCAGTCTGAGATGGTAAAGGCAAGGCTTAGCACATCAGCCGCAGGAACCAAAGGGCATCATTGTGCATCAGGGGAGGCTTAATGCGTTGACCGGCAACGCTAAAAGTTGCTTTGCACGTTTAAATAACGAAAAGTAAAAGATGCAAAGTATCTCATGGTAAACTGCCAGTATGTGAAGATGCGGTATGACAACGGGTTGCATAATCCGTCTCTAGTCACTGCTTTTGCCACTTGTCCCCACCTGCTGGGTCTTCTTATCCCTGAGGACATGAGAATAGTCTTCATCACAGCTGGTGTAAATCGCCTCTGTTCTGCCTAACATAAATAGAAATAATATTTATTATTTATTAAAATCTAAGTAAAAGTAACTTAAAATCTTGTGCAGAATCAGACTCACAGGGTGTGAGTCTTTGTGGGTTATTAAGAGTTGTTAAAAAGAAGGTTTAGAACATCAGCCATGAACGCCAGAGAGACCATTTGAATCCAGAAAGACTTTGTGCCAAAGGGTGGACGCGAAGGAAAGGGGTCTATGACAATACGTCGTTGTAAACCTGACGTGATGTGACAACCTGGGATGTAAACAGGTCATACCGTTCTGGTGTAAATCACCTCTGTTCTGTATGACTCCAGTATACTGTATCAACCCATGTTTGTTCTTACTTCCTGTGATTCATTACATACATCTGAATATGAATTCAATGCACAAATTACTTCGGATACATCAAGTCTCTCTCAGGTAGATATTTATAAATATTGAAAACTTTCTTTAAAGGGTTTATTAAGAGTTAATAGTTGCCACTCTGAGCACCTGTTTAAGATTCTGGAAGGGTGTGATCTTAGGGGTGTCAGCAGGAGGGTTTAATGCTGTGACAGAATCGTCCTGGCTGAACCTTATGTCGATGAGCAACTCTTTGTTAATTGCTGAACATATTTGGCAGGGCAATTTATATGAACATATTTTCCTCCTCATGTTGTTGTTTCAATGAAGAACAATAAAAGCCTCTTTTGTGGTGTTTATGTCGCCCTTTCGTCCTTTTCCCCCATCAATCTGTCTCTTCTACTGACGTTTGGTGCTCGGGCACTGTCAGGCCTCCGATCAGAAACAGCTGTTGTGGTTGTTTGCATGGAATTAAAAACTAAACTGCACAGATGATATTAAGGGAAAATGTGTGATTGCCAGCCAAATCTTTCTGCTGCAATAAATGGAAATGGTATTGTTTTGGATCCAAAGGGAAGCTTTGCACGGGAAAAACTTAATACACACTCCAGAGACTGAGTGCAATGCAGAAATTATTTATGGCGAGATCAGGAGCAAGAGCTACTTCTCAATTAAGGGGAAAACGTTCTATAGTTTCATATGGTGAAGATATTGATATCAGCAAAGGAAACACAAAAGCATTTCACAATAGACCAAATTCTAGGCCACCACTACCTGCATGTACAGTTCACATCTGATTTGGGGACAGGACCAAACCATGCCATGTCAATAGAGAAGCGGGTGTTGACGATATAGAGGTTCTTACGACGTTTGGGGCTTTTGCCAACAAGAATGTAAATAATAGTGAATAATAGATCATTGGAGGCTTGTTGTTTATGATGTTGCCAAAAAAAAAACCCTCAACCACACAAATGATATAATATTTGTTATAAACGTGTGTTCAGTCCTAAATGCTGTGTTGGTGAGGTTTGCATGATAAAACAACTAGAAAAGACATCTGGGATCAATAAAATGGGATATAGAGAAGCAGAAACTAGGTGAATGGATAAAGTCAGAGGGATGGACAGACTGGGAAAGAAACCGGCTGAGGACGTGGGCTGTCTGTGACCTGGGGCAGCATGCATTATATAGTATAGGATGAATTAAGCTATGCAACATTTATGTAGATATATGGTGTGTTTGTGTCAGAGAGCAAGAGCAAGTAGAGTGAGAATTAGTTCAGCTCAAATATATTGTTAGTTTGCATTGTGAGCTGCAGATTTTAACATCTTTAATTAATCCCACGGATACGCTTGTGGCGTTTTCAGGTCAGAGGAACCTTTTCATAGTTCTGCAAACCCTCTTTAAGTGATGCCTGTTTTATAGCCCGCTCTCGTGCCCAGCTCGTCAGATATCAATGTTTTGTCATAACCGTACGTGTTCTACCCAGATGTAATCTTGGACAAGAGGCAAAGCAGCACAATGGCTTATTGTAATTCCGATGTCAAATCCCCCACTTTAGTATCAGATGATTAAAATGGATGATGCATGATGAGGCAGGACCTTCACCAGTAATTTACTAAACCTGTGGTTTCTGTACCAAATATAACCAAAATCTTGTCGACAAAGTGATGTGGACACCAACCACTGACTGGCTTGCCTATTGGCTTTAAATCTGACATGAAATAAAGATTTAGTCCCTGTGCCTTGGGTTCCACTGCTGGTTCCAGTTTGAATTCATTTGAGTAAAACTCATATATCTCAAAGATTAATACCTCTTTCTCCTCCGAAGGTGCGACAGTCTTCTCTGAGGTCTTACATCGGCGTGGTTCCCCAGGACACGGTTCTTTTCAATGACACCATCGGCAACAACATCCGCTACAGTCGCGTTACAGCGAGCAAAGAGGAGGTGGAGAGGGCTGCCACGGCCGCAGACATACACACCAGGATACTGGAGCTACCTCAGGGTCAGGCTGGGTGTGTTTAGAGGATACAGATGCACGCGCGTGTTACTTGACTGAAGCAGAAATGTAACAGTTTGAATGGTGTTGCACAGTTTGGATGTGAAGCTGATCGTAATGAGGA
The DNA here is from genome assembly GCA_001698575.1 of Mola mola. Taxonomy (NCBI): domain Eukaryota; kingdom Metazoa; phylum Chordata; class Actinopteri; order Tetraodontiformes; family Molidae; genus Mola; species Mola mola. The sequence continues at coordinate 3,711,051 of KV751321.1, read as the reverse complement.
TGGTTTTGTCCGAACAGGGTACGACACAGATGTCGGGGAGCGAGGTCTGAAGCTCAGCGGCGGGGAGAAGCAGAGAGTGGCGATTGCCCGGACCATCCTGAAAGAGCCTCAGATCATTCTTCTGGATGAGGTGAGGTAAAGGGAAAACGTACCAAAAATCACTGATGAAAAGCAGCCTAATTATGTGTAAAGTGTATAAAATCAGCCTGATTGTCATCTCGCTCCATATCTAGCTATGACTGCTGCTCTCATCCTTACATCAAAAAATCTAAGAAAAATGATTATTTGTCAGAGTTATTGACAAGCAGGAAATCAAATTTTCATCTCACTTCTGTGGCTACACTCATCACTGTCGCCAGCACGATTATATCGATTCTCCTCACAAAACTTTATACCAATGAAAATGTTAGCTTTTGTCTCCACCTCCCCGGCTTGCACACAATTCTCTTTCAAATGCAGGCTTCTTATTCGTTTGTTTTCTTCCCTCCAGCAGCCTCTTCGTTGCATGTTTTTACAGCCATGCAAAAGATGCACCAAAGCGCCCCGTATAGTAAAATCAGTGGTGGGGAATGTTAAGTTTGAACACTATATATTGTGCAAAACTTATTAACAACCTATTTCATGTACTTACACTCACGTATTTGGTCCAACAGGCCACTTCTTCACTGGACACCCAGACTGAGAGGAACATCCAGGCCTCACTGTCTGAGGTCTGCACCAACAGGACGACTATAGTGGTCGCACACAGGTGATATGACCACCATGCGCTGTCTCTTTTAACTAGCAGTCATCATGGGGAATTAGAAATGTTGAAACAATGCAAGAGTTTAAGCTAAACATTGGAGAACACCAGCTTCTGATGTCAAGGCCTTCATATAGTCTACTCAAAAACTGATGCTCACAGCCGCAGATGCCTGCCACAGTTATAAAATCAGAGAGTCATTTATAAACATTCCCATGACAAGATTTATGAATGGATTGCTGTAAACTCTCAGATGCATATAAAGAGAGCTGCAGTTTCTGGTGTCATGTGAATTCCCTCAAAAGGATGAGTGGTTCTGTTTAGCTGCTCTGTGAAGTAATTGGAAATGGACTTTATTTCTCTGACTTTCTTCTCTTTATTTATTGTCTAGCTGCTCTCTCTCATGCCAGGAAGAAGGGGAAAACCTGCAACCAAATAATTCTGCTAAAATGAAAAACAATGTGTGAATCCAACATGTGATTTGGTTCCGCACCAAAGTTTAATGAGTTCTTTCTTGGCTTGTGCTACGCTTGTCCAAAACATTTTCGTGAAAAACGGGCCAGAAGTTGCTCAGTGCAAAACCGTCTGCTTTAGAGAAGACCTCAGCCTGTTACAATGTGATTACAGTTGCTGCAGTAATACAGGACCGAGCTGACAAGATAAAAACAAATGCGAGCAAGAGAGATGAAAGGAAGAGTGGGATGTGGTGAAAGGAAAACAGGATTAGCGTACACACAAAGAGAGGGGTGGAGAGATTAAACGAAAAGCTGATTGGAGGATATGAGATGATGTGTGATGACAGCCTAACAAAAGTAGAAGAAACAGATGTCTGGTTATTCATCTGAGTGATATTGAAAAAGACTTGAAAGGCTCTGACACTTACGGACATTAAAACGCATCAGGCGTGATGTAGCATGTGGTGCTAAAGCCAATTTTTATAATTTCCCCTGTGTTCTACATCATAAGTACAGTGGATTGTTCCTTTGTAGGTCCGCGACTAACGTCGTTAAAACGTGGTTTATGTTGCACAGAAGAATATTGATTCAGTTGGACGTAATAAAGTTAACTCACTGTATTTCCTGGTACAGATTTCAAAATTATTCTAGAAACAACACTTGATCGTGTGTTTCATCCCCTTTGTAGTGTTTTCTTTTCTCTCACTGAGAGGTTCAATCACCTGCAGAGAGTGACGACTGCTTGATTCTAAATTCTGCTTCATATTGTGAAATCCAGACCTTACTGGCTTTTGGAAACAGTCAAAAAACCACAAGGTATCAATGAAATACCGCCAACAATAATGATATTCCGATTAGCATCAGCTTTACGTTTTTATTGATAATCAGCCGTAATATTCTCATGAACACTTCATATGAAATGTTATGTAAAATTGTTGTTTTCTTACAAATCTTACAAATAACCAGCTACTACACCTCATCCCTCAGCCTCGGCACACACGACCAACTACTGTCTGATTACTGCACATGTGGAAGCCTCTGTATGCTAATGCTCCTGCATCCATTCAGGCTCAAAACATTTCCTACATCACATTAATAATGACTTTAATGACTTTTTTCTTTTCCCTTCTACTGTTTACATGCAATTAATAACTTAATATTGCAGTGTGAACCGGAGACATCGCAGCTCACCTTCAAAACAATCGAGCAACAAACCCCTAATTGCCCCTTTTTTTAAACGACATTTTTTTGTCTTTTACCAATTCATTCCAAGCGCATTGTACGAATTTTACTCCATTATTTTTTTTGTACATTTAATTAGAAGCAAATTATTAACAAATATAAGCTTACACGCTAAGCTAAGATGTTAGCATTGTCATTTTGAGCATCTTAGCATATTGATGTTAGCATTAGCTCAAAAACACAGGTGTACCTCCCCATACGCCTGCCTGAACCTAACCCACATGGGGACGCTACTTGAGTCCATAAATTTTTATGTTTCCTGTACAAATAATCAGTTAAAAAGAGAGTGTTAGCATTGAATATGCGAGCAACCGTTCAAGCAGCCACATCATACCAGCATTTCACTATGGTTTCAAAACTGCCGCTAATATGAAAAAAATTCATAAAATTCATTTTACATGTGCATTCTGTCTCTGAACACAACATTTTATTGTGCGCATTGATCATTGTCGAGGGTTATTTCTGTCCTGGGCCTCACAGAGGGGTGAGACTCTTTCACGCACATGGTGAATGATATGTGTGCATCACCGCCTGAAGAAAAACAACCCTGTGCACATCTGTGTGGAAACTCTGAGCCATGCATACAAACACTGCTCGCAGATGTTGACTGTAACTGGTCATCTGTGACCAGTACAGAGACGACGCTATGAGGCATTAGTCAAACATTGTCTAGTGTGTCCAAAATCTGACTAGTTATAATTGTGTAATTTTTTGTCTCTTTCTCTTTTTTTTTTTTTTAAAATTCAAAATCTCTTTTAAATTGATAATGTGCTCATTTAGCTTGGAAAGTTTCTCTCTCAGGTGCTGTTGTTGCAGTGAACGACAGCCTTTTGAATCAGGTGATCCACCAGCTTTTTAATCTTTCAGTTGCAGCAGCAGATGGACTCTGGTAGCAGGATCAGGATTGTTTATTCACTTAATCAGCTGGGCCTTAAATAAAATTGAGATGTACATTCGTATAGACGGATAGATCATAATTTATTTTAACAGGCGAACTGAAATCTCTTTAATTAACTTCAGCCATTGAATTGTCACCCCCCCAAAAAACACAAGCCGCAAACTGTGTCATTGATAGTAAACGGGGATGAAGCTGGTGTACTGTGACTTTGAGAACAGTGAGTGAGCACTTGAGTAAATAGAGTTATGTTGGGCTGTAATGTCATTTAGTTTGATGGCTTTCGTAAATGCTTTCGTTTTCTCATACTTTTCACCCTCTCCTGCATGTCCCTCCCACAAGAAACTGTTACCAACGTCAATGGCATTAAATTAAAATCCACTTACTTCCTCCAGATATATTTCCACATTGAATGGGTTCTTCTGGGGCCCACTCCCCATCCTCCCTGTTGAAATCCACTCGGTGTCCTTTTGAATAAACCAAACAACTGACGAGGGTGTAAACAATACTTCCATGGAGGTCAAAATACCAATAATGTTTAAAAACAAATGCATGTGGATGGCCAGGCCAGGAAATGGGCGGTGGCTGTGATGCTTTTGGCAATGTTCTGCTGCCAGTTATGGAGATGGTGGTTGTGTAGGCAGCACCTACCTAAACATTGTTACAGATCAAGCCCAGCATTAATATGTGCTCACAATCCAGTTGAGCATAAGTGTTAGGTGCCAAATTGTCATTCACCCTGTTCATCACTCATATCTTTAAACTTTGCACAATTTTAACTTAAAACTTTGCACATGTCTGCACTATTTGGCCAAATCTTCACGGTACAGCCACATATCTATATTGACATATCCACCCTAATTGCAAGTAGCACTTTAGCCCTTTTGATAGATTCAGTGGTGGCTCTGTTCTAGTCAAATGTCCCGGGACACCTAGAGGCAGAAATGACTGAAGCAGCTGAATGGAATTCAGCCATCATAATTATATTATTCACACCTGTGCTTTAGCTATTGTGACAGATTAAGTTCTATTAACATAAGGGTTCCATATATCATCACAAAGGGCTAAAATGGGATAACAGTTTATTATTTTTTCCATGGTTGCACTGATCAAGTACAGATCAAGGCCTGGATAGTTTTCAGGAGAGTTTAGCAGGATTGTCAAGAGAGGATGGAGAAGCACAGGTGGAACAACATAAACAGCTGTTGTTTTCCATCAAAGTGTCCCAGTCGGCTGTGTCCGTGAGCGTAAAACCTGATGCCTGGAAGCGGTTAGTTAATGTTATCAGTAAAACTCACGCTTTTGCTGCTATGACACATCAAAACGTCAGCTGTGGGACTAGAACTGACAAAATTTCATTTGTGCTATACATGTTATATGAATGAACACTGTGATGCACTTAATTCTACATCACTTATATTGATTTCCATAAGTAGACTCATTTTCAGGGATGAGACATATACATGTAAACATACTGGATGTTTTGTGCCTCAATGAGTGAAGGAAAAAAGAGAAAAAACGTCTGCAGTCTCTGGAGAGAGGTATTTCTACCTTTGACCGAGGTTTTCTATCAAATATTGAAGGTGGATGTCCAAAGATAGTCTTGATGACATTAAAGCGGAGTGGTGGCTCTGCTGAAGCTAAAGTGACATTCCGCAGTGTGGCGAGGCATGAGCTCCGTGGTTTGCAGAAGCCGGTTTGTGTTCTGCATACTGCATTGTGCACGTGGGAATCACTGGAGGACGGGGATTTTCAGATTCGGCCGTCGTCCTTGCAAATATTCTTTCCTTATGAAAAGAGAGGAAAAAAAAAAAATGCACATGTGTGGATTTCATCTGTGCACTCTACAACACCTTCCAAACCATTCTGTGATTGCCCACTGGGCCCGATCCCAAACGTGAGTCCGAAGCCGCGAGCCTTGTAGATCCCTGAGAGTGGCTTTAATCAGAGTCATATCAGACACTGGTCATAAATATTAGCTTTAATAATTTACAGACAGGTTCATGCAGAGTTCTCCAACCCAGGCGGACGCACTCGGCTGTTTGTGCGCGTGTGTCAGTTGTGATGCACGTGTGTGACAGAGATGACAGTGAGTGAGTGTGTTTCTGATTACTGAACGATGGTGTATTTTACTTTTATAAGACAGCTGAACGTATTTAACCTCAAACTGCACATATTTTACTTTAGGGCTCTTCTGCCAGGCCAGGCGTGACTCTTCCAGTTTAGTGGAACGCCATTTCCTTTCAAGATTTTTCTGTTTTAACTTGCGAGTACTAAGATTATACCACGGAGCTAGTCTCTTGACTGGTTTTGTTTTCTTTTTAACTGGGGCAATAGAATCGAGTGAAGCACGTAGAGAGCCGGCAGTGAAATCAGCAAAAGTGATCAAGCTGGGAGGGGCTAAAATTAGGATATGACTCATCTGTTATATTGGCGTTGAAGGGGGAATAATTTCTTTAAATGTTTCAACAGTGTCCTCAGATATGCATCTGCTATAATAACTAGTGACTCTTGGTTTATAGTTGATGAGCAGAAATTCTGACGTTAGAAGATAATGATCTGATGAAAGCAGATTTTGCGCAGGGACTTTTAAGTGATCAGTTTAAACGCCATATATCAGAACAAGATCAAGGGTGTGATTAGAAGTGTGAGTTGATTCTTGTCCAAACTGAGCGAAACTCTGAAAATTCAGATACAAAATCCAGTGTCGGGTCCAGGTGCTCGATACACTGTCACAAACATACTTGGAGTTTTCATGGTTGGATCAGAAATGCTAAGAATGAGATTTTCAAATGAACTATAATTTTGTTTAGGTTTAGGGTTTATACGTTAGGACTCTCTCTCACACACTCCCTTTAAACAGTCTGCGTCTCCCATTTTTCCCATTTCCTCATCTTATCCCGCCCTAGCCGACCTCTGGAAGAACTGCAATTACACTCTCTGTAAGCATGTGACTTCCTCGCTCCCCTCTCTCCCCTGTCATCGCAGAGCGCTCTCGAGATGCTGAATGGTCTTTGATCTGCGTCCTCCTGGTTTACACTTTACGGCACACATGTGTTTAAATATGTTTTTGGATGTATTGCAGCTTGGAACCTGCTTTTGTTGCTCCGGATATCATTTCTACTGTCGGAATTTGGTAAATCTGTGTTCAAGCAGTTCACTAAAGTCAAGTTTGACTCACACCAGCTCCACATCAGACACATCATCTCTTCCCATGTATTCAATTGTCAAACAGTCCATATTTACTGCTCAGGTCTTTGCCTCAGTGTGGGCAGGTGGAAGGTCAGAAAGGTTTGCTGTCCCTGCCTTTAGACTGTATGAATAGGCACGTGGAAGGGGCAGGAAGGTGTGTTCTCCTTGCTTTTAGACTTCCCATGTAGGTGCATGGAAAGGCTGGGGGCTTCCAGAAGAGGGCCATACCGCCACATAAAACCTCTTGTAAATGGAAAATCTAACTGTCTTTGACTATAACGATCCTGAGTTAGTTGTGTTTAAGGTTGCAATGTCTGCGCAGTATTTGCTCACTCTCGGTTCATTGAAACTACACAACACAAAGCCTGTTTCATGTTCCTGAGGAGACCTTTTAGTGCTCAAGGCGTCAGTGAAGCTGGAGGTTTTGGCCACATTATGACAACTGTGACAGACTAAACTGAAGCACATATCAATCACACAATCACTGTTACTACGATCACCAAGTAACACTCAAGTTGAGTCTCAGGTTTTTGTGTGTGATGTGGCATCGAACCTGTCTGTCTTTGCTTTTGAACGAAGCGGTAAATTACTGCTGCATCTACAGAAAATATGTACCGAATTTTATTTGGAATATATTATTTATCTGTTTGCCAGTGACTACATTTATCCACATTGGTTTAATGATGACGTAGACAGTGATCTAACATTGTACATAACAAGTTAAATACACACTGAGGTACATTGAGAGCATTTCTGCTAATTAATTGTTTAAGTCTACAACATTTTGGAAGTAAATATAATTTTTACTCAGCTAAAATAATCCCTTAAATCATTAGTTAATTTTGCAGACTCCTGCATTAGAGCCAAAGTACATTTTTATTTATTTATTTTATCAGAAACTGGACAA
>KV751321.1:3685043-3703567 GCA_001698575.1 Mola mola | reverse complement strand
TGGATTGAAATGTTTTTAAACGGACCAAATAATGAATCTTGGTGGTATTAATTTGTTAAAGTTTGAAGGATTTGTAAGGAAGCTACTGAGGAGTAATGTGGGTTCGATGTTGCAGGTTGTCCACCATCGTCGGAGCGGACCAGATCTTGGTGGTTTACGATGGACAGATAGCAGAGAGAGGAAGGTAAAGCACACAATTAAAGTCACAACAAACAACATGTTTTTTTTTTAATTAATATTATTCATTTGGGCTGAACCCACAGTACCTTTAAAGCAGTTACTATTAGGCAAGTGGTGTTGATGGTATAACGCAACTCTCAAAGCAATGAAGTGAAGACTGGGTTTTGCCCTCTGACATGATGGAAAACATGACTCTGTGTGTGCGTGTGTGTGCGCGTTTGTGTGACACACTTGAGCGATTACGAGCGCCTGCAAAGTGCTTGCAAATTTGTTATCTGTGGATCAAACCCTCAGAGTGTGTTTTTGTGTGACCCTTAAACTCTACCTTTCTCAGGCCCCAAGGCTGGCGAGACACACCCACGGCGGAGCTGCCACTTAACTGCCGATGCGTAGAATCCTTTGATATAGGAGACTTCCTTTGTCACACACCGAGGTCATACAGGCAGCCAGAGTGATATATCTCACTTTCAACAGTAAATCCTGATAAAAACAGAAGCTTTAGCACCAAAGTATGAATGATCGTGGAGGAACACGTCTGTGAGATGAGTTTATTTTTCTGTATAAGGTAACCATCTGATTTACATTGTCCCTGAAGGCGTGTGAGGGGAACGCCAGCCCAAATCCATTCATCTTTTGATCCGCACTGTGATGTAAACACTCGACAGGCCCATTTAACCTCCGGTGTCAGAATACACACAGTGTGGGAGCACATCCTGATACGGGGACAGGAAGCCGTCTCACCTGGTCCTCGACCTGTCCCCGTCCGGCGTTCAACCAGGACCGCGTCCCCACTGAGCCGGCTAATTCTAATGTTACACATGATTACAACATGCAGTCTGAGTGTTTGCCCACTATTTGACTCAAAAGTGTTTATAGTGATGTTAATAATTCCTTTATACAACACCTTTAAAATTTAATTTTTACAAAGTTTTTCGACAGTCAAAGTGAAAAAAATACATGAAAACAGTGGAAGAATCCACCCAAGTAGCACAACCCAAACGCACAGGAACCCAACAGCACGAATTGAGACCAAGAGGCCCAAATGTAAGCTGTAACGTGGTATGAGCAATTTAAAGAAAGAAAAACTATAAAAGACAAAAATTTTGCACATTAAAGCCTGTATAAAGGAACAATTGATGAGATCTTTTTCCTGAGACCTCAGTCATTGATGTTTGAGTAGGTAGGTCAGGCCTGCTGTCAACCCTGGAAACCCAGAGTCTTATACTGCCGATACCTTTAAAGGTCCTGAGGACAACTGACACATGTGAAAAAGCTGAGTAGCTGACAAGTTTAATTAGCACTGCAATAAAAATGGAAGTTGACGATGTTCCACTCTTCTGCAAAACTCCCACAAACAGCACAGGAAGTCACCAGTGACGCCGGCTTGAAATCGTTCGTAAACTGCAGATATGTTTCAAAAGTGTGACCGTACCAAGACATAAACACTTTTAACCTGTGTTTTTAATTTAAAGTAAATCGTGGTTGACTGTTGGTTTCACACAGGACATATGAGCCCCGGTCTGCATTTGACCCATCTATCCACCAGACCATGTAGCCTACCTTTGATGACCTCCTTTCTCCTTAAACGTTATCCAGTACTCTGCCTGCCTGCACAAACACGTGCACTTTACTCAGCAAGCTGAGGCAAAACGTGACGCTGAAGCTGTGACCTGTCATGGATTGAAATCACATTTTGACCTCGATATGTCCACATGGCGTTTTTATGTATTTCGACACACATCATGATTGGACTAAGCCGTCAGTGTCATGGCTGAGGATTTTTTGCCTTCCTCCTGCAATCCACCAATGACAAAACAAACTCAGCCAGGTCTTCTACGAAGAAAACCCGAGGAACCAATCCTGACAAGTTGCCCGGGTGGAGCTTAACTATTACATGTAAAACCTGTGATGCATCAACTTGTAGGTGACCTTGTACAAGTAGCTCCTCCTCTTCTTCCTAGAAATCCGTGTCTCTTTCAAACATGTCTGGCTGAATTACTCCTGTTAGAACTTGCGACTGCGCAGCGTATAGTAGATTAGTTTAAAGGTCAGACAGTGACAGAGCATGAAAGCAGCAGATTCACAGATAAATTCTTATGCGAAGATGTAGATCTACAACCAAGCCATTTTGAAGCCACAACAACTTTTTTTAATGAAAAAACATATCTCCAAAAATGTCATTTTACCAACTACCAATTAGTTTTTAGTGGTTAATCAATGGCTGGAACAATTTAAATGTAATCTCAATTAAAAAGAATAATAAAAATTCAGGTTCTTTTCTTGCCTTGAAAAAATCTAATAAACTGATTTTCAGATGGTTCCGAAGATGACATAATGTTGCCAGTGCTGATGTAGTGTTGACAGCCCAGCTTCCATCCATCCATCCATTTTCTCTCGCTTATCCTGTTATCCTGTTAGGGGTCGCGGGGGGGGGGGGGCTATCTCAGCATCTTCGGGGGAAGGGGGGGGACACCCTGGACAAGTTGCCAGTTCATCGCAGGGCTGACATATAGAGACAAACAATCATCCACACTCACATTCACACCTACGGGCAACTTAGAGTGACCAATTAACCTAAACCCCAGCTTCATCGTGTGAAATGTAGGTTATAACAAGAAAGAATGTGTGGAATTAAAAGGCATCACTTTTATTTCTTTTAAACTCTCCATCTAAATTAGTTGACCAACATTAGTGTCATTTTTCTCTTTCACTTGAACATGTTTTTCTTTATTTGACCTCCTTGTATTCTTTGTCAGCCTTTCTGCTCGTCTTTGTTTTCTCTGCTTTGACCCGTTTTCACTCTCCCTCCCTCTTAACCTCACTCAGTTTCTCTGTATACTCTATTTCTGATCTTAACTGTATCTCTTTCTGTCTGGAAGTCCAGACGGTAACAGACTTGTGGTTTTATTAATTCATAGTAAAGTTGGTTAAAGTCTGCAGGAGGATTTCAGACAGCTCAACTTTGTTTTTAAAGCAGCCCTGATGTCACAAGGCATTATGGGTGCCCCACCTTCTCCCCTGCTTGCTCACCTTTCCCTTTGATTTATACTCCATTTATACAAAAACAACTTTTCATTTTAATTTTTTTTTTTTTTTTTGTCAGAATATTAGTGAGTATTAAACAGGTATCGTAAGAAAATAAATGAAGTGAGGTGACAGTAAATGTCTAACACATTCAGTTTGACACTGTATGAACATTTTGCAGGCACATATAATACAAACATTTCCTTTAAATGACGAACCAAAAATGTCTTAAGTGGCTATACTCCTCTTACCTCTCTTCTGCTTTTATTTTGGATATCCAAGTTGCGTTATTTGTTGTAACATGAGATTATAATTGAATCTTTAAGACAAATGGTGAACATAGAAAATTTTGCTGCCTCCATTCTTTTTGAAAGAGCAAATCTCAATAGCAGAAGAGGGAAGACAGCTCCATGTGCCAAATGCTAAAGACGCTAATGGGTCTTTAATTTACGTCCAATACAAACACAAGTCATTCATTGACTTCAGTCAATTCATTATATGAAAATAAGAGTAATTATGTGCACAATGTATTTCACTAAGTAAACAGATTCCACCCTCAGTCCTTCATCTGATGGCCCCTTGGTACAGCCAAATAGTTGGATTATTGGAGTTTTGTTCATATTTGCTAAAGGATTTTGCAATATACTGTATATATATATATATTTCATATACATTTCAAAATCACCAGACAAATGTGTTTTCTTCCACTACTAGTTAACGTATGCCAAATTCCCCTCTGAATTAGCTAGCATTTTAGTCAGATTATGACTTTTCTGTCTTTAATTTGGGTAAGCGGTCCTCAGAACTGTGCTTGGCCTTAATTTACAAATTGTTGAGAGTCAGTGGTCGAGATATATGTCAGGAAAATTTGAGGTATATGTGGACGGCCTGTAAGCGTTATTCACCTGATGACAAAATTCACGCCAAGTGGAACCCTCACAAATACGTTCTCAGCACAAACAGAATATGTGCATCTAGATGAGTTGCTGAGGGATTTTAAGCGGCCATATTCGACCTCCTGGGATGAGAACTGTTGGAGCTGTTGTGTGTGAAGACAGAAGAAGCTTAAAAATTATTTGGCAAGGAGACACAACCTGTATTATGTCGATGCTGTTTTGGTTAATTTTGGTACTTTTTTTCTTATCTCATCCCATTTTATCCTATGTTTTTTTTTGCTCCTTGCAGACATGAGGAGCTGCTGGTCCAGGGGGGTCTGTATGCAACCATGTGGATGAAGCAGCAAAAAAACCTCGACATACAAATGGAGACACAGAGGAACAATCAGACTCAAGACTCTTGATATTTTTGATTGCATATGCATTGATAATGCGTTCCCTCTGTAATAACTGATAACAATAGCATTTTAAAAATGTTTTTAATGGTATATTTCACTTCATATTCAGGATTCAGCGGCCACGATAGGAAAAAAAACAATGGGAAGACCTTCCTAAATGTCTTGGCGAAAACTTGTCGGCAGCAGAAAAAGCGGGCGGTGGTCAGATGTTCTGCTGGCGATTATGTTACTGAGATTGTTTTGGTAAAAACATCCTGGATGGACCCAAAATGCCGGTGTCAAAGGTTGCTGTTTAGAGTATCAGCAGCCTGAGGGCCCGCGAGAGTGAGACAGATGGAGAATGTTGTGGCTTAGCTGGAGCTGTGTCATGTTAGCAATAAAAGCCTCTGAAACAACGACGGTTTTGTGGGTTTTCTCTGTAAAACAATATTTCGCTTTTAAGGGCAACACGTCAGGCCAAAGCAGCTCAAGCTTAAATAAACCAGAGTCTATTTTCATTGTAGGTGCACAGGTTCGCAGTGAATTAAACATACCTCCAATACAGCTTGAAGGAAAGGGTTGGGCTTTAGGGACTTTTTAATGGAAACAAGTGAAACTGTGGTCACCAGTAGTGGTAGTAAAGATCAGCAGTAAAATTTAACATCGAGTCCAGGTGAGAACAATCAGTCAAACTTTATATGTATAACCCAAATCACAATTTGTCTCAGTGGGCTTTTACAAACTGTACAGATGTGACACTCTCTGCCCTAAGACCCTTGAACCAGGTGAGGAAAAGATAAAAAAAAAAGAAAAAAACTCAGGACAGGGAAAAGAGTCCTCATAAGAAACCTCAGGAAGAACCACAGAGGAGGGATCTTTCTTCCGTGGATTGACATATGTGCAATAAATGTTATATGTGCAGAACATAATGTGACGATGACAACATTCACCATGTTGCAAATACATGTTGAAATACAGAAATCTATAAATCCAGGGGTATGTGTAATCTGTTGATGTGTAGCAGGTGTATTCTGTTGATCCAGAAGTCACTGTAGTCCAGAGATCCAGATGGTGCTGAGCCCTCCAGACTTGTGACCCAAGTCACAGGATCGCCTGTCCTCGATGGGGAAAAAAAACATGGTGCTAGGTGATCCTGAGCCACATGATCACCTGGATTGCCAGCAGGCCACCGACAGAAGATCCAAGTCCAGGTGTCACAGGGACTCTGGGGACGGTGTGAAGTTAAGAACATGCTGGGACAGGCAAGAATAGATAAAGGAAGAGATGGAAGAGCGCTGTGCATCATGGGAATTCCCTCAACAGCCAGTGTTGCAAAAAAGGGCTTTAGGTAAGTCCTTTATTGTTAGAATATGCTAATATGTTAGCACATGTGCTCACACTGATAAGTGCATCAGGACAACAACTAAAGCAGATGAATTAATGCTATTTAGTGGGTAACATTAGCCTGCTAGCCTTGACGGTAGCCTGCTAACGACATTTCTCGTGCTGGTGGAGCTGCATTGTGAGGAAACCACACATGACGCTCTCTCACTCTGCTGATGTGTTCCCTTCCTCGTTATCAAATATAACAACAACATGTTTTCAGATGCTGCATTATAACTGTAGTCCTCCCACACCAGGACAAATCACATTTAAACAGTTTGCAGCAAACACACTTCCCTGTTTTATTCAATGTAAAGTGCTCCTATACTTTCAACGTTTTCGGTCTCAATGTTTTCTCCGTCTGTGCCTTTTTTCAAATATGTTTGCTCCGCAATACACTGAATGTCACAATAGTCGCACAATATAACAAATCAATAATGTTGTTGCAGCACTAAAGTGCATAATTTCATCCTATTACATAGTATATATACACGTATATTTATATACTGTATATTGGTTGGTTAGTTGACATAGGTTATAGTAGCATTCACACTGTGAGATGAACGTTCTAAATTTCTGACACTGTCACAGGATCTCTTTGGTAGCAAGATCGTGAAATCACTTATCTCTCTTCTTCTCTAACTGTGCAATGTAGGGCCGCCATTTTGGTTGGCAGATACTGTCATGACTGAGCATCTTTCGCCTGGGCCAGCCCAAAATATCACTGTCTGGACCGAGCATTAGGAATACAAATTTTCAGTCGGAGTCAGAAGAGTGAACGTATATAACTTAAAGATTTTAACCCAAAGAATAATCTTATCCTGAAACTAACCAAAGTAATTTTAATTCCTAAACATACCGAAAGAGATTTGTAAAATAATAAATAGACTGCATGCGCAAACCAAGAACTACCGTGCTCCCCATTCTTATGGGCCCCGCTTCACAATGGTTTTCCTGAAAATGTTACCTTTGGCAACCATCATCAATGCAGTGCTGAAAGGAAGACAAAAAAAAAAAAAATCTCATGCACTTCACTGGTTTCTAAAAGTACTTTATTTACTAGATTTTGTGATTTTCTGCATGCAACTGGAAACATTTGCGCTAAATTACATTGCACGCTCTGTACCGATGATTACACAAACAGTGAATATGCAAATGTCAACTTGCTGGACACAAAACGTCCCGTGCATTCGCAAAGTTGCTGTTCCCAATCAGCGTCTTTCTCTCGAATAAAGAAATCAGTTATTAGCCGGGAGGCTACGAGATGCACACTGGGCTGTGGTATAGAACTGTGGCTATTCACATGTATGAACAGGAGACAGGAAGTAATGCACAGACATATATCACAAATCACCACCAACAGTAGAGGACAACATGTACATTGTTAGCGTGAGGAAGGGTTAACGTTAGAACATATTTCACATGTTTTGTATGATGCCTCTGTTTATCTTGCCAGACAGAATTTTCTGTATTTGTGCATAAATATGTTAAAAACTTCAATCACGCCAAAAAACTTGATCAGAAGGTTTAATGGCTCTGTTGGAAAACATCTGCGAACCTTTAGGATAATTAGTTCGCTTAAAGAGGTAACTGGAAGTGATGAATATTGGCTGTGAGTTAGCAAACACTGCACTGTTGAAGGAAGATAAGCCTGGGTCTTTACGATCAAAGTCTGTTCTTTGCCACGCAGGTTTGTGGAAGCGTGCCATGCCTCGATCAAAGGAGCTTTTCCGCGGTACTCAGACAAAGAGTTGCTGATGGTCACCAGGCTGGAAAAGGTTATGAAACCAGAGTTACAAAAATAGTTTGGACTTCACCAACTTTAATCAGTCTAGTCAGCACGATCAAATTTCGGAATTGTAGACAGAAAATTCCTGGTATTTTGAAGTGGACTGTCCCAGCACAAGGTCTGAACTGTGGAGAGTAACATCTAAATATCTACATGCCTCTTCTACATGAGCTAATAGAAATCCACTGTCAGGAAATACAGAATTCCAAACGTAAAGGGCAGTGAGGATAGCCTTGCAATCACTGATGGGACTATGAACTTTTGAACTGTACCAGCAAGGTCTTCAGAGGTCAACAAAAAGTGAGTTCGACGATGGCAAATAAACACACCGGACAGTCTACCAAAGAATGATTATGGCAGGAAAAATCTGCATTTTTGGAACAGTTGGTTCAGTGTTAAACCTCGTAAATGTTGGGGAAAGACCTAGAGAGAGCAGGAAAACCAACTAACATCGGAGAGTTGAAGCCATTTAATGGAATTGTCCAAAGTTCCTAATCAACCAAAGCCAATTATAATAAGATCATTTCTCATTCTAAAGCAGGACATGTGTTGAGGTGTCTCCATGGACATTTAAGAACAGAATTAAATCGAAATTCAGATCATTCTAAAGGGTCGAGCAGCACTGTACATGCACCCACAGTTATGCCCTTATTAAAATGTCATAGCCAGTCTGTGTAGTGGTGAGGCCAGTCTCAGTGCTTCATATCTTAATCATGATCGCAGCCAAGCAGTTTCTGTCCCTCCCTTCCCCTTCTTCCGCAGGTTAAGAAGCCTAACATGTCCTCCATCTTTAGAATTCTAAATTCAAAATGGGTCAATGTGAGCAACCTGGGTTTTGTCTTCAGAGGTTTGGCCCTCACACCTGTTGGTCCTTATGATACCTATTGGAACAGGGGTAGAGGCAAGGTGCTAAATTTAAGGGCTTGGCGCTCTCTGATTCCTTCTAGTTGTTCATGTTTTTTTGTATTGTTTCCACATGTTGTATGTTCAGGTGTCTCTTGGCAATTTTAAAACATACTGACAGCTGTTACCTAACTTTACCCAAACATAACAGTGACATCAGATGAGAAACGCTTCTTCTAGCACATCACCTGATTAATGTGTGTATGAGTTCCTCTGGACATTTATTTCTGATTTTGGAAAAATACGATGCAGACAAAAATGGTCTGAGGATAAGGGTACATTAATTGAAGTTAGTTAAAGCAGTAATAAGCATTTAGTAACAGTTAATTAGTGTGTCATACAATCACTTACTAACATTCCTCATGTTAACTAAGGTTCTTATTGAATAGTTTCTACCCATACTATTTACATTAGTTAAAACAATAATGCCCATTAAATAACAGCTAAATAATGGATTTATTAACCTCAATCAGCCATTTATTAACGCTCTTCATGACCCTTATTGCAAAGTTAAAAACATGTATCCCTTAAATAACACTCAATAGTATGGTTTTAAATGACTGAAACTAGGAATTAATGTCTTTGTTGACATTATGACTGAAAGTGTGTGATCACAAGGCACATCAATTAACTGTTAATACATGCTTATTACTACATTAGCTCATGTTGTATAATGTACCCTTATTTTAAAGTTTTAGAATAAAGTTTTAGAACACGATTTTCTGCCTGTGATGCAGTCTTTTGAAAATTTAAAGTTTTTTTATTTAGGTATTCCAGCCCGTTGCCATTTGACCACTTGCTATGGGAATGAAGATCCGTTCGCCTTATGCTATATGGATTTGTCGGGTCTAATGTCTTGTGATTAAATTATTACAGTATTCAGCTGTATTTAAACACTGCCTATGTCAGAATAGAAAGGACAGATAAAAATGGGAAGAAAAGGTGAAATGGACGGATGATGCACTCGTGAATAGAGTTGAATGTCAGCAAAGTAAACAGGAACATATTTAAGAAAAGAGAAGGGGAGATCACGGGGAAGAAGAAAGAAAATGGGATAAGTAAGGAAGGAGAGGAGGAAATAGAGGACACAGAAGGAAATGGAGAAAGGGAAAGTGGGAGGAAAGTGGCTGACTAAATGTGAAGAGAAAGACAGAAGGAAGAGGAGACAGGAAAAAAGGAGGGCAGAAAGCTCAGAAAAAAGAAATAACAGTTGTAAAGACAAAAATAGAGAGAGGTGATTGACTCTGAAATGTTTCAGTGCCCAGAGATGTGGTGCACACACACACACACACACACACCCAAGCTAGCGCTGGTCTTCGGAGTAGTTGTCCTCTTGCTGAACTTACAAACACACACACACAACACACTGCTCACATAATGTTCAGGACACTCCCACTGGGATGAGCTGTCATCACCATGGTTACTGAGTTAGGACAGAACACACACACACACACACACACACACACACACACACACACACCGGTGTCACCAAGCACGCTGAAACTACTGTCCAAGGTTAACACACACACACACACACACCCACACATCAGCAATAATGCACATGTGAAACGCTTGTGTACGGTCTGTGTGTGTACATAATTAATTAGTTTCCCACTCAGTGGTCCTCTCTCTCTCCCTCTTTCTCTCCCAGTCAGTCTCAGTGTCTCTCTCTCTCAGTTGATCCTCCGGTGTTTGCGGTGCCAGAGCGCGGTCGGCAGGTTCTGGCAGCCCTGGTACTCTCGCCGCAGCTCGCCGTCTGTCAGGGGCGGAGTGACGTTGCAGGGGGCGCCTGCCAACGTGACATTTAAGAAGCCGGCCCATGGCTCCAGGAGGCGAGACATCCCGGCACCCTAATGACATCATCGGCAGAAGCTTACTCGATTGGCTAATAAAACAAAAACAAAAAGCAGAAAAAAAGAATGTGATTGAGTACCTTTCCAAGGTGGTCCAGCAGGCAGGTGGCAGGCCCGATGTGGGACCAGCTGCTGTCCTCCCTGCCCGGGTTCAGCCTCTGGTGGTTGTGGGACTGCCACGTCTGGCTCTGGATAAGAACCACGTTGGGGTGCTTCTGGGACCCTCGCAGCCTCTTGGACAGAACGCCGCTGTAGCTCTGATCCACAAACAGCAGAACACGTGTGGCCTTGCAGCCGGCCAGGTCGGCCAGCAGCTCGTTGACCGAGTATCGCTCCTTGAGATCAGCCTGGAAAGATAGACACGGATGAGATCTTCTGGAAAGTCTTGGAATTGGATCTTTGATCAACAACTAAGATGGTTTTCAGAAGGATGGTGGCTACGTGGATAGAAGGGTTAGGGTTACAGATGTAGAGGTCTGGGAGCTGAGACAGACAAGCACCAGGGAGCAAACCTGGTATATCAGCCTATTTATTGTTTATTGTTGACAGTGACATGTCCTTATACATTTACTATCTCCTGTTTAGAACTACAAATTAATCAAACAAAAAGCTGCAAAGGCCACCATTCTTTATGTAGTCGTCACATCTAAATGAAATGTAATATTAAGCCAGAAGAAAACTTTCTCATACGGGAATGCGCAATGGCCCACTCCAGAAATGGAGTCTTAGCATTCTAGCTGAAGTGTTAGCTGTGGCATGCAAACTCACTGTGCACATACAGTACAGAAATAATTGTGTCCAGGTGGTTCTGGATGTGTGTGTGAGTGAGTCTCACAATGCCGTTGAGATTGGCGTCCCACAGCAGCATGGTGCCGTCATTGCGCGTCGGCGAGTTCAGGTAAAGAACCAGCGTGTCTGCGCAGTGCTGCTTCCTGCAGACGTACGAGACATGGTTGCGAATCACCTCTTTCTCTGTGGCTGAGTACGACCCCTCTACTTCCTCTGTGGGGGGAAAGAAAGGATGGGGGTGGGGTTAGAGCAGTGACAGACGTGGTCAGTCTTTAATGGACTTTTGTGTCAAATGTGTCAGAGTAGTTATTCCTTTGCTGCATTGAGTTTAAATGGTACATGTAATAAATGCACTTATTTGCAGTGTTTCCCTGAACGTCAGGGAATTGGAATAGAGACTCTCCAACATGGAAACCAAATGTTAACCAAATGCTAACATAGTTACCCAGCCCCAGTAGCTATTGCAGACTGGCATACTGCTCCTCCTGGTCGTCCCTCGGCAGCTCTCGAGCAGCCCCGATACCACATTACAATTAAGTTATCCTTAATGAATCCAGACAAAAAATATATTGGAATCCCTGTCCTGATGTTAGAGCAGCCACGACATATTTCTCTCCACGACTGTACCACTAACAGAGATCCGTAACTCTATTGAGCCATTTAGTTTCAGACCAAGCACAGATTTTTGCACAACAATTTGCATTGAAATTTGTAAAAAACTGGCTTAATGGGGTCTTATTACTGCAGAGCATTTATGTAAAATATTCAGACGTATCTCAACAGATTTTCGCTTGCCAGAATATATGTTGGATCAATGAAATATTAAATTTCAACTGATTTCACTTCCAGGTCAAAATGGGTGAAACAATCTCAATTTCACATACAATTTGATGTGATAAACGCCATAATAGTACCTGAACAATGGAGACATATGGCTTTTAGGCTATGAAGAAGATGGTAACGGCTACCTTAAGTGACATCTATTGCACATCTGTCATTGCAAGGAAGAAGAATCCCTGCTCTGTGGTTCTTCCTGAGGTTTCTTACTTTTCCCAGTTTAGGGTTGTTAAGTTTTTCCCACCCAGTTAAAGGGTCTAATGACAGGGGGTGTCACATCTGCACAGTTTGTAAAAGCCCCTTGAGACAAATTGTAATTTGTGATTTTGGGCTATACAAGTAAACTTTGAATTGATTTGATTTTATTTGATATGTGGGCGCGGAAAGGGACAACAACTAGCAACCACGTCTAATCTGGAGTTGAAAGGCAACATATCGGGCATCATTCAGAAAACATAAATTAACTTAGGACCAAACATAATCAAGAAATGTATTTATTAACGATCCCACTAATATTTTAGCGTTCATAAGTTGCTTTTTACCTGCCAAATTTTCATGAAAAAATTGGAACAAGATAGTATGGGTATTTTAAACTGGTAGTTGTCATGTCACCTCCTTCCCTAAACTGGTATCGATTTACCATGTTTCTTTAAACACAGGAAACCTTCCTACCAGGAAGCTGTCCACTGCTGGCGAAGAAGGTCTTGATGTGGTCTTTATGGAAGCCGTTGTTCTGCAGCATCCTGTAGAACCTCTGAAGATTCTGAACGTGATGCTGGAACGTGATCTGCTGCTGCCAGCCACCTGTGGTAAACAGAATTTCAGAGGAGCACAACACAGCACTCTCTATTAGCAGCGGAATTATTCTGGTTCGAAAAAGAAAGAGTCAAAGCAGCACCAAAGAACCAGGCTTCAACAGATTTCTGTTCCGAAATGAGGGTGGGGCAACTTAGCCATAATTAAACAGTCTGTTTGATTTTACCTAAAGGGAGTCTAAAAACAATGTCAGCATTAATCAGCACATCTGAAATGATCATTTTTTGAATGATACCATTGACTGTGATACTTCTGGCTAAAATCAGCATGAAGATTTCACATCATCAGCACTTGTCTACTTTAGACACAGTCATTGGCACTGTGATTAGAGTTTTAGAAATAGATTTATGCTGTGGTAAAGTTAAAGAAAAAATTAGTGACAACTTGCTTAAAGTGATATGCAAACTCAGATATTGGACACAGGTTAAAAAAAACAAAAAAAAAAAACTTCATCTCACGGAATGGTGTATAAATAGTACACCTCCTTCAGAAACATTTGGCGTGCCATGCCTCACATTATCATGCATCATTTAACACCCTTGGATGTGCAGTAAAAGGACTGAACCACGTTAAATTTGTCATGTTACCTCCGTTGTCATAGTAACATGAACTTGCAGTTTAGCCAGGCGAGTATGCACTGTACTAACCTCTATCACAACTTCCATTACACACATGACGTAAGATAAAATAGGGCAACTTTGAGTTTCGGTTAGGGTTTGGGTTTGTGAGCTTTGCACCACCCCAGTGCCCTCCATGTCAGAGCTCTAACAGAGTGGCACATTGGCTTACTTGGAAATAAGTGTCTTACCCGAGATGAGCACAGCGTGGTCACAGGTCTGGTAGAGTCGACAGGAGAGGTGAGTAGCCAGCGGCTGCTGGTGGCAGCGTCTGGTGTTTTTATTAAGCTCACAGCTCGACATTGGCATACTGGCAGAGCCCATCAGCAGAGGCTGAGGGCACCTCGCAAACTCTGCGTGGTCTGTTAGTGGTGGGGAAATATTAGATGTTTGAAAGGTATTAGTGTCACAGAAAATGCACAGATGCAGATACTGTTTGTCTTGGCATAAAATGAGAATAATTCTGCATTTCACTCAGAAAGCCTCTTACCAGGATAATTAGAACCACCAGAAAAACCTATAATTTCCGGTGGAGTTCAACAAACCTATTCTATCAAGATTAACATCATATTAATATCCTTACATCTAAAACTTATCTCAATCTCAAATTTTAAGGAATTTAACTCTTGAATGGTTGAAAGTTTTGCTTTTGAATGGAATAGCTCAACATATTTGGTGAGAGTCTTGATTTTTCCCAGTACACAATGATTGACCTACCAACACATCTGAGTCTCTGCGTTCGGTTGCTGTCCCCGACTCCGACCACCATTGGAAGGAAGTGGACTTCACAGAGCCCTCCAGCGGTCCGCTCCACCAGACGGTTGCCACTGCGGGGCGCCCCGCCTGCCAGCCGACTGTGTCCATTACCCAAACCCAGAAGCCTCTCTGGTCCGGCATGCCGACGCTTCAGCTGGTTCTGACATTGACCCTTCAAAGCCAGAGTCAAACACTCGTCGCCTGAAGATGCAGAGAGTGAAAAGACCTTGATATCTTTGGGGGACAAGTTTAAATACACAAGTTTGATTTAAGATCAGTGAGCTGGCAAGATAAAATGTGTCTGCAGTGTAAGTGACACTGCAGACTAATGGATGGCTGTTGGCCAGTGCTGGGCAGTCAGTAAACTTCAGTTGCCCCAGTTTTTGTGGAGTATCCCGTACCATTGGCACTACAAGGAATTGTTCATTGGCTCTTCAGCAAACTGAGTCAGTGAATGGAAAGAGAATATCAAAACACACAGAGATTGGGCATTTTTCTTCAATCCCTTGTACAGATAATTTCATAACAAAACGGCCACCTGGACCTGGAAATTAGACAAATGTCTTTGGTGGTAAGAGACAGCGGTGTGAAAATGGCAAGGTTAACGCTGCTTTGTCCCAACAAAGGTTATCTGCTTTCGTCACGGCAAATTCTGTAGTGTTGGTTTGTCGTTCCTCAGGCTTAAGGTTCCCTCATGATCATCCTCTCCACAAGGGCCGGATTTTTTTAGACTGTGTAACGGAAAAGTTCCTGGTTTTATCATTTAGTCACATTTGGTGTTGCTCTTATGCTGAAGGCCACATGTTCCTCTCACAGAGGCCCAGAAGCCAAATGGGTTTCTAAGAAATGTCCCATAGGGTTAAAGTAGCCTGCTCTTGTTTCCAAAGAAGGTAATGGGTCAGCGGTGGTTGGAAAGGATGTTACGATGTTATTTGTTCTGTATCATTTTAACCCACATATGAACAGCGCACAATCAACCTGTTATTTATTTATTTGTTTATGGTCAAAAGTATAGAGTTCACTTCTTTGTCTTGTCTCCTTTTTGGTCTTTGTGATAAGTCTGTTTCACAGCTTTGTTGACCCTATCAGTATATTGTGTGTTGAGTTGTGTCCTGTGCGAGTGCAGGATAGTTTAGTGCCCCCCAGCAGGGTAGTTTGGCTAGAGATAAGTAAATCTATAGAATATAAACACATAAAGACCAAAGTTGATTTTTGTTTTTTTGTTTTTGTTAGTAGAATAAAATCCAACTCAAGTTTTCTAGAGAGAAAGCAGATGGGTTCAATCCCATTTTCTTAACCTGATTGTGATTTTCTCTCCACTTCCTTCCCCTTCAGAGGGGCTTGTTTATGGCTTATATGTTTTCTCTTCTCTCTTCTTCTCATCTACTCCTCATGACGAACCTCTCTTTTCTCCCTCCCTCATGTTTCTCGTGCTTCCTTTCCTCTGGAGGTTAAATGGGGTCTAAAGAAAGTTTCGCTCTAAAAGACTTTGGTCCAAAACCATCCACAGGGCCCAGCATGGGGGTACAGTGCTCTGTCTGTGCGTGCACATGAATAATTGACAGGTGTGTGTTCGTGTAGCACGGAGCCAAATTCACCTCAACATCTGGCCCTAACCTCTCTCACAGCGGGGGGTCAACAACTTGCACTTTCAAACACTTTTTTTTGACGGCGCTTGTGAGGACCTTTACGGAATACATTAACTTCCTGTCCCCGTTGGACCCTTTCCACATGAATAAAGCACTTTGGAAACACTTCTTTCACTTCCCCCTTTTGGCCTTTTATCCACAGTCAAGTTGCTGTTTGCCATCACGAAAAGTGGAGCTTTTTACAAACACTGATGTTTGATTGTCAACCCTTTCACAAAACGAAAAAAATGTTCACTTTAAGTGCCTGCCTCCTGAATTTGCCTGTGATCACTTACAGTAGTTTGTTGTTTGTGGTGGCCAACAACTCATAGCTACCACTAATAGTCCTGTTCCTGTTGCCAGATGACTTTGCAAGTATGACATTGTGGTTTTACTGTAATTTCTTAATGGTTGTACAAAGACAAATAATCAAGCTTTAGCAATGATCAGCCACAGCATTAAAACCACCTTCCCAACACTGTATTGGTACCTCTTATGCCACCAAGACACACCTGATCCGTCAGGATACAGACAGGGGACCTCCTAGAGATTTCCTGTGGTATCTGGGACCTTTAAGTTCTTCATATCCTATGAATACCTGACTGGATTGGGATCTGGGGAGTTTGGAGGCTAAGTCAAAGCTTTGGGCTTTCTGTCATGTTCCTCAAACCGTTCTTAAATGGTATTTGTGAGTTGTCAATGTCCATTGTCCTGAACTAAAAGTTCTCCCCATTGTGTGTGGCACCACAACAGGGTAAACTTAGTTTGCAGTAATATTTCGGTGCTTTAAGTAGGTCATAACATACATATAAATACCAGAACCCATTGTTTGTCTGTAGAACATTGCTCTCTAATGAGGTGATCACTGTGTTTCACTGTACTTGTCAGTCCTCAGTCTAAATTCTAAAACTCAAGCTGCTTATCAAGATTGCACATGCGATCACACACAGATATTGGACGTCAGTGAGGGGACAAAGAGCCGAGTCGCACCTGTCCCGGCAAGAAGGCGTCCTTTGGAAACAAATCACTTTCATTACTGCTCCAGCCAGCCATGGATTAAACCCCTTAAACACCTTTGTGTCATCTAGGTTGCGGGGATCTATGAATGTGCCAACCCTGCAAGCTGTCAGGATTGGTTCCTTAGGTTTTCACCCAGGACGTCTGAGACTTATGAAAGCAGAATTTCTCAGTCACGATGAACAACAGCTCATTTCATTCACGCTGTGTGTCATAGTGCTAAAAAACACCAAATAAACACGTTAACGAGGTCAAAATGTTATTTTCATCAGAGGCCCTCACCCTATTTACAACTGTAGGGCTCGTGACACAGAGGGCAGTAATACGTTTTACATTTGTCACCATTGAAGTGTTTTATGCTCTTCTATGATAAGCAGCGGTTAGCTGCTGAGCTAAAGACGGGGCAGCGTGACGGATAATCAAATGCAGACGGTACATCTGAACATTAGTTGTACTGTTTAGAAAAGACAAACTGTAGTTTTATACGCAAAGTTTTCCTTTTTGAGTGAAATATTTCTTTCATCCCCTGTTTCCTCAGCAGGTGAACAAGGTGAAGAAAATTTTGCTATAAGAGTCTTATTATTAATAGTATTATTAGTAGTAATAGAGTCAAAATTAGATCCCTGCAGCACGGCAGTATAAGTAAAATTGATACTACGTGTACGATTGTCCGCTCTCTGATGTTATCGCCACGTCTATCATGACAGCACTACTGCAGCTACCATTTCCTGATTAATGCACCATTGAATTTATCAATGCTGCTGTTAGACGTTTGAAGCTGCCAAAACTCCTAGACTGACATGCAGGCCTGACAAAGGTCGACCCATTTGCACCGGAAGCTCGGTGTGGCTCAGGCGCGCTGACTCACCCAGGTAAATGCCATCCAGGTGGGAGCATCTCTTCTTGGTCACGTTCACGTCCACATAGAAGAGGACCACTGGGTGCCCAAAGTTCTCCCCGGGGCTGGGATCCAGCACCAGCACGGCATCGTGGGCCGTGGAGCCCGGGAAAGGCTGGTGGTTCCTGTGTGGCCCTTCGGCGCCGTTCAGTGCCTGGCTGACGCTGAAACTGCCACGAGGTTTGGAGCTCAGCGTCCCGGCGGAGGAGTCCGGCAGGATGGCCACAACTTTGTCTGAATTACCTGGAAGGTTTCAGGACACACAGAGACGCCCGATAAACCACCTACATATGATATCAGTTTTCACTTCAAAGGAATATTTCACCCATAAATGAAAATGCAACAGTTAAGAATCAAACCCGTGTTGATTCTCTTCTTCAAGTTTCCACCTGCTCGGGTGTGACTAGATAATAACTCAAGCCTCATTTTATGGTTATGATTGGATACAATATGAGAAATAATTGCATTAAACACATTAAACACAATCATCTGAAGAAACGTTACATTCTTTATGAAAATGTATCCATTTGAAATGACTTAATATGTCAAAATCTGCTAATTTCATTAAGTAGATATTACAGATTTTTATTGAAACAGCGATTCTGACTTAATTATGGATTGAAAAGGACAGGACATGGACTCTGCTCTATTCGAACGTCCCAGAAACATGACTGTGAGCCAGCATGCACATTTTTCTGGACATGAAACTGAGACGTTATCAATTTCATCACTTATAACTGCGGAATATATCAAACATGGGG
>KV751321.1:3649015-3659662 GCA_001698575.1 Mola mola | reverse complement strand
TAATGAAGACAACATTGCAGTATATAAACAATCGATGGCAGAGACACGAGCGACTCGCTGCCTCAGAGTCAGTAAGCAAGAGTGGTGATTTTTTTGACCCCTAAAGGTTAGTAGCTAGTAGCTCCTGATGAAATCAGAATGTGATGTGACTGTTAATTCCAATTAAAGCAAAGCAAAAAGGAAAAAAAAAAAAAGGACATTTACTCTCTGTCTGGATGCAAACGCGTTTATCTCTTCTTTAAATAGGTATTCTTATCTCCCGAGCAGCCGGGGATTTGCATCATTAATCTCGTGAAAATCGTCCTGCCGAGGCTTGAAACTTGTCCATCAGACACATCATCCACCGCAGCGAGCTTCACAGTCACAGATCTACACTCAGGCAGCGGCATCGATGAGCCAACTTGAATTTTAGCTTTACGTCAGACTGTCAGCATTTCGTGAATTTCATGAACATTATTAGCATGTGAACTTGCTCGCTCGTTAAACTCATATTAGCGCTGCATGATCTGTCCACAGTGAACGTAGCATGAAATTTTAACACGCTGCACCGACTGGTTGGAACTTCATCCAATGCGATGGGATTAGCCAATCAGGTGCCACCAAAATCCGCACATACCTTGTTCTCCCGTTTCCCCGCGTTCTTCCTGACGGACAATGACATGATTGCTTGTGTGATTTTTCTCATGCTGTAGTTGTTTTTGGGTTTGGATGAGTCTGGGATGTGTTTCTCAGACCTGATGGTGCTTTTTACTGCCGGCAGACACAAAACCTCACTGACCTTTAGACTAAAACTTTCAACAGCGAATCCTCACAACCTAAAGCTGTGTTGGCAAACGCTGCTTGTCTGTGTGGTGACACAATACCAGGATTTGTCTTTGAGTCTTAACATTCCTAACCAGGGATGCTCTGATACTGAGAACCAATATTAAACTTGTTGTTGTGGCTGATAGCCGATGCTTAACCTTTGATCATCACGCTCACATATCAAAATTTAAACAGTGAAACACATGTAATCACTGACAGTTAAAGACGGCAGACATTCGTCCTCCAAATGTAACACGCAAACTTCACTTGACAGCAGCAGCAAACACACCTACATATAATTCTTCTTCTGTTTTCTTTAGCTTTTCGGTTTGGATCACATAAACACACAAAGGAAACCACATATATCAGGCATCCTTGTTCCAAACCTGATGGACTCTCGCTTTGTTTGCACTGTAAGAGAGAGATAAAGATGAAGCAATGCCGGGCAGACAAACAAAGATGCTTTTTGTGTGTTGATCTCTGAGGGACATCCTCATAGTGTCAGTGCCTGACTTTATATTCATGGGTTGACAGTGTATTTCACAAAGTGATGCTTGCTCAGTTTGTTTACAATGTTTACTCAGCATGTTAGCAAAAAAAGTTAATATTTCCAACAGCAAACGACGATGAAACGTGGGTCCAGCACCGGGATGTAACCATGCCGACCCCGACAGTGTGACACAAGTTTGTCCTAACATAACCGCGTCAGCACTGATGTTCAGTGTTTGTTTAAGAGTTCTGAGTTCTTATGCATCCTCAGGAAATTTTCTTTCATTCCTGCAGAGAGAACTTTCAAGAGATGTCGGAGAAAACTGTTTACAAATGAGTTCTGCAGTTTGTTTACAGATGCCAAACTGCTGTGCAGTGTCACTAAGCATCACGCATGAAGGGTTTTATTACCCGTTATTATTATACCTGAAATGAAATGATAATATACTAAAGTATGAGCAGTCAGAGAAACAAGAAGCTCTTCATGGAGCTCGAAAGTTCATTAACTCATCGTCGGAGAGGAATTCTTTCAAATTAATTTCAAGTTCACTTCATTTACTAATAATCCTTTTTATTACTTTGTGTAATAATTAATTGATTAGTCTACATGGTTTTGGACAATCTACAAAAGAAAAATGAAAAATCAGGATGAGGATCAGGATGCTGATGATAGTCTGTTTAACATTTTGGCTTCATACGTGATTTGAAGGGACAGTTCACCAACAAAAATGCTTACACTTATCCCTCTGGTTGGTTCTGTACATTCAGCTCTCCAACAGTGACACCTAAATTAAAATTCATGACCTGGTATAATCCCGCTGTATCACTGCACAGAGAGAGACGCACATCTCCTTGCGCTCGTGACAGGATGGGATCTAAACGTTAGTGGTGACATCGGCCCGGCTGTAAAGTTAGCCTGATTAACTAGCCTCTCTTCCATTCATAGATGTGCGTTTTCCACTGCACAGTGACGGATAAAGAAAGGATGGCTGATAAAGCAGTACAGGCAAGAGAGAACATATGAGCATACTGTATGTATGATTGTGGGCTGAACTATTCCTTTAATCAATGAGCTGAGTCAGCTGATTTTGTATATTGAAAATAAAGTTCTTGAGTGTTAATGCTGATTGAGGGCTTTAGAAAACTTCACTTTTTAACGGTTGCCAGTTATTTCCCCATCGTGTTTGTGTCTGCCGCCTCAGCAGCAGTGCCAAGCATCTGGCAACCCCCATGAAACACACCGTGGAACACGCTTGACGGGGCCTTTTCTATGTTTGGGCCACTGACATGAATACGCAATGGACGTGTTTGTCATCCTCCACCGTTTCTTTTTAATCCATTCACATGACTTTAAACATAAAGCCTTTGTTAAAACTTTTCTCCCTCAACAGTTATCTGAATCAGAAGCTAAATGAGCTAAAGCACATAAAACCACCAGCGGAGTCACCGATTTGATCAAACGTAACGTGTACAAAATTCATTCATCCTGACTTCCATGTCACATTTAGCAGATTCCACCTCGACCACAACCACTGTTCTGTTTGATAGCTGCAGTTTAGAGCTGGTATTTACTACAGAGTTAAATAACACTGTTTGAAGTGGTTTTTAACTTGGCACAAATATTGATGGGTGGAGATATTTTTTTTAACTAACTTGCAATTGTAAAGCTTCCATGTTAAAGGGCTGTATGAATTGCTCAGGATAACAAATTTCAAAATAAAGCTTATTTGTGGTACAAGTTTCATGATTGGGTCTTTATCTGGGTGGCTTAAAAAAATGTTTGTACACTAATTTGTTTATTTTACTTTCATATATTCTATACAGATGCTTGTGAAGTGAACCATTTCAACCTTTTTTTGTTTGAATTTAAAAGGTTTATTAAATTAAGTGTTAAAATTTCTGACCTCATGTGGGCCTGTAATAACCCAGCATGTGTTTCACACACACACACACACTGCTATGGTGGGATGTGTTAGTATAAATACAGAATCCAGCCTGTGCTGTTCTGAATGTGTCAGGACTCTTTAAGCACTTGTAAACTATTAATACCAGAGCTCCTCTCTCTAACCAGCAGCTACAGGCACATTTGGATAGCTGCAGTCATTAGAAATGACACTTCAACTGCATTTGGAGCACTTTGGTAATTCTGCCTCAGTTGTATTTGTTGCTGTTCTGTTGTCGAAACCTTAAAAACCTTTCAGCAGCTCCCACAACAAGATGTTAAACACCAGGTGAAGTGAAAAAGTCAAAATACTGCACTGTTGAACATTGGTTACCTCTGTGTGATGTTTCTTCTGGCATGAAAAAACAAGTTTAGAGGCAAATATTCATCTGTGAAGTCCTGTTACTACTGCATTGTATGTGGTTAGTGAATTATTCACAGAGCAAAATACCGAGTGCAACTCTAATTCTTACGCTGCAACAAACAATATTTTTTTATTTTATTTATTTTACTGCACTGTTGAACATTGGTTACCTCTGTGTGATGTTTCTTCTGGCATGAAAAAACAAGTTTAGAGGCAAATATTCATCTGTGAAGTCCTGTTACTACTGCATTGTATGTGGTTAGTGAATTATTCACAGAGCAAAATACCGAGTGCAACTCTAATTCTTACGCTGCAACAAACAATATTTTTTTATTTTATTTATTTTATTTAGTATTGCTTTTAAATTTCAAAATTGGTTAAACCATTTAAAAATGTTTTAAATTAATTTTACAAAGTATGTAAAGGTCAATTTGCTAAGTGAATTCAAAGTAAAACATAAGCTTTTGCTGTAGCGCACACACACTGGAGACTGCTTTGTAAAATGTACTTAAAATTTAATTTATATTTAAAATTTCAGTCGAAATACTTAGATGCCGAGTCAAAATGCAACGTTCTCCTTTCGGATGTGTTTTTTTTAATATCAACAATTACTGACAAACAGCGGAAATGCATGAGTTTGGGGCCCCCTAGTGGCCACGGGGCCCTAATCACCTGCTTAGTTGGCTCATAGGGAGGGCCGGCTCTGTAAAGCCCCAGTTTACAACAAATCAGCTCATGACACTGAACATGGAAAGAACAACTAGACGTAAGTCTTTGTTATTAATTAATATAGTTTTTAATCAAGTGAGACCCAATGTTCCCCCACGAGCGAGCACACTGAAACAGAGGCAGGGAAAAGTTCAACTTCATCAACAACCTAAAACCGTATGACTAGCAAGAGAGTGCAGACACAATACATGGTAAACATGGTAAACAATAATAGGCCACAAAACAAAATAACCCATATAAGATACTGCACCTGCCCGGGAGTTAAAAGAGGAATGGGTCTATATAAAATTAATAGTAATCATAGTTAACTAGGCAGAACTCAGAACACAAACAATCGCTAAGGCAGCTTAAGTTTCCACTAAAGCACAAATTAAATTAGTCATATCAAAAAGTGCTGTTGTATAGAAAAATAAAAACCAAAACTGGGCATTAAAACCTACAGAACAGTGTTTTTGTTGCACAGTAAAGATGGGTGATGTGTCTCTGCTTCCTTCATTCGACGTCCTAGTGTCAAATTCATGCCCCTATATCCATCTGACTGGGCAGAGCTGAGCTGTCAGTCATCAACTTCCACTCCATTTTTAACATTAAAAAATCTGACCAGAGAAATTAACGCACTTTAGCAATTACAGAAAACATCTTTGGGAAAAATTCAACATGTACTTAGTTTTGCAATGTCCCATCTGCTAATATAGAGTGGGCGGGTTTACAGTATAACCTGTGCTGCAGCCAGCGAGCATGTCGTCCGTCTTTCTGCAGTCTGTAGTTCTGCTAAAGACCAAAATGCTTCACACAGAGGTGTGAAGGAGGTGGTCTTGTGACGGGAACCAGATTTTTATCTCCACATGTTCATGTTGTTACCACCTGACGAACCAATGATAAAGAAGAACTTGTAATGTGTGATACCACTTAGGGTGTATGTCTGTGTGTATCCCCTCCCTCTGCTCCGCCTCTCCTGTGTGTGTGTGCATGAATGTCACAGGCCTCCCACCCCTCAGTCCAGATTTAGACCCCAGTCTTTCCCAGACGTTCCGACCCTGCTGGCTGCAGCCGGCTCGCAGCACACAGATCCTCTCTTCTCCTCTGCCCTCCTTCACCGTGCCTGCGTTCCTTCATCTCCTCTTCATGTGACAAATCGGCTGCCAGATGTGTGAGCGGGCCGGCGGGACGAGGGTTGTAATCCAGGGTTCCTCCGCTCGCTCTGGTGCCACACAGGCAGACCTCCTGCTCCTCTTGCCCAGCCATGGAGCCTCTTGCATGGGTAAGACACTCTGCTGACTCATCCCCCCACCCCGCTGATCCATCCGCTTCTGCCGGCCGTCTGTTTGTGTTGGTAACCGAAACTCTTCTGTCACTGTGTGTTTGGACATGACTTAGTAAGTGAGCAGCTGCTAAGAAGAAACACCGGGGCTTCTTTTACTTTGCCACCCTCCACCTCCGCAGCCGGCACGCATGCGAATAAACCCGAATGGAATTGTTTTTTTGGATTGTTATCTTTGCTCAGACAAGGCAGAGGCACTCAAAGTGCCGCTGAGCAGGAATTGATAACTTGGGTTGGGAGGTGGAAGGTCACACTGCCCCCCCCTTCCTGACACCTCTGCACTGAGCTTAACTAGTGGGTGCACAATACTCGAGCCTCACAGATGCTTAAAATTCAGCACAACGGAGGGCATTTTCATGGGCAAATATTGATGAGTGGACAATTTACTGTTACATTCAGGAACGGAACTTCCTGCCTCACTCGCACCCAGGTGTGAAAGACTGTTTCTTGATTTACGCCTAACCAATGGATACGATTCAGTATAGTATTGTGATTGATCATAACTTTACCAAAAAATAATGAAACCTCAGGCTTTGCTTCATCTTTAAAATGGAGTCCAGCTCTGCCTCTTCCAGATGTGCTGTTTGGATTCCTGTGTATTATCCAAACAGAACTGTGTGTGTGTGTGTGTGTGTGTTCTGACGCTTTGTTTGTTGCTGTTAAGCTGTGAGGTGTCAACCTGAAACCTTGAATCTGATTTCTGCTACTGCTGTTTGTCCGTACTCAGTTTCTCGTTTCCCACCTTTCCATTCTTTAGTACTTGTCATAAACATAAGTTTATGTTCATTTTGATATTTTGTACTTTACTGCAACTCTCTGTTACCGTTTTAAAATGAGACATGTAAACACAAGCACAGGGATTTTAAATTATAAATAATCTTAAAGGTGCAAAATATAAGATATTTACAGTATTAAATCATAAAACAATGTTCATATAACGTCAGACATTAAGGAATCACGCTGTGTCAAGATAGAAGCTCGTCTGACAATAACACAGCAGCCAGTGTTTCCTCCTCCTTTCGATTCTGGTGCAACTGTTTTCGATGCCCCCCATCCATGTTATAATGTAAAAATAAAATTAGTGTATACAGTTTAAACGGTGCTCTGCGCTCCTGAAGCTTCACGGTCAGCCTGGCAGCCCGCGTTGGACTGCAGTAAAAAAAAACAAACAAAAAGTACATAAATGTCCTTAAACATGATCCGGATGAATTGTTGTGTAAACATGCACAGTCCCATACAACATGATTTTGTTTGCAAAGATAAAAAAAATATATAGTGTATGCATTAAGTACGAATACATTAGTGGTGTAAGGATATTAAACTGTGGCCTTCATGTCCCAGAGATCGCTGTAATTTGCAGCCCCTTCTTTAACTTGTGCTAACAATACTCACAGCCTAATCAATGTTTGTTTTTTCAGGGATGATACTGATTATTGTTAGTTAACGAGAACAATACATTTGAATACAAAATAAAATACATAAATAAAAAAATCACGATTGGAATTTACCTTCATTCAGTTTTCGAGGACGTTTACTTGAGAATTAATATTTTCTACTGCTGTGCTTTCACTTCTACATGTTGTATGTTGTTCACCACTTACTTGAAATTTTTAATTGGATACTTTACAGCTTAAGATTAATAATACAAAATGTATACACTTAAAACTTAATATTAATTGATAATAGTGTTAAAAGTATTTTTATCTGCAATCCACAGGTTTTTTAATCCAAAATAGCCAGTCAAACTTAACAATTCATATCACCTTAACTGGTCTCTTTTAGCATTAGGGAAGCAGTACCTTTTCTGTACCACCTGACCTTCACGTGCTTCCAGTCTCATTTAATTGATTAATGAAAAACAGAACTAGAATGGCACTCAGTGAAGTGCATACCAGGACAGCTCAGTATTCCCCTAAAAGCTAAATTTTCTGGATCTGCTCCACACCAAAATATAATGGGTTCTTCTTCAGTCCATTCCCCATCCTCCCACCAAATATAGTTAAAATCCATCCATCACTTTTTGTGTAATCCTGCTTAATAGCAAACAAACATACACTACCAAAGAGAACTTCCTTGGCTGAGGTAACGATTCAACCACAACAGTCCAACACCATGGAACATGCTGTGTAGTGTCCTCCCACTGAAGAGCTTTCTTGTGCATTTATGTTTGACTGGCCTCAGATCCCCTCAATGTCCCAGTGTTAAAGTGCTCCAAGCTGTCAGTACTTCAATCCGGAACAGCTTCACGAGTAAGCTGACTGTTTTTCAGATTTGATGGTTAATTGATGGTCTGTAGATTTCCTTAGTCGTCCATACCAAGTGTTTGCCACTGCAGATTCTCTGTTGTTAGCCTGTTTTGCTCGACGATACCTTTTGCCTGACTCTGGAGCGCCATGTGGCAGTCAGGCTATAAATGTTTTCTTCCACCAATGTTGACGCCCACCAGCAGGTTCTTGGCTTGCTGCCATGCTATGCACTTTAAATCTTTACAGCTGCTTCCACAGCGAATGATACCCACACAATGTATACCAACCTGTGTGTCCAGCTTCTTCTAGAATACAGACGAGACTCGTTCAAAACTAAACATGGCAGGAGGTCCCAGCAGCTCTTTAGGGTACATCTGGACCATCCCTCCCGACAGTCACCTCAAGTTGACTGGAAAAAAAACAGAAAGGCTCCATTACTGATGAAAATTTTAATCAAGAAATACTCGGTCTAAGGGCGCACTCACACTAGGCCCACACTCTTACTGCTCTAAGCGCAATCGTGCCTGAGCTCAATTACTACTTGTATGTCATCACGTAGAGAGAACGTGACTATAACTTTACTGGATTTGTGGCTTATTCTGAGTCTTTTTGTTCCAATACACCCCCCTCAAATTTGCGGATTTACTGATTATGAAACGTGGTGATTGATTTTTGGGGAGGCAGCAGGAGACGAGGGAGCCATTCACTTATATTGTCATGTTCGTGTTGCGTACGCACGCTTGCGCTCAGAACTGAAGAAGCCTTTCCGATGACAGGTGAAACATCTTCAAACCAAACAAAGTCCAGAGGCCTTCAACTGAAGCACTTAAGACTCTTGCATGAGCAACCATACCGTGCCAAAGTACACCTCTTCCAACCGTGCCAAAGCCAAGGAAGCATGCCGTACATAAGCACGGTATGGAGCGCTCACGCTAGTCAAACAATCTCCGCTTAGTGCGTCAGTCAGTCTTGGGCACGGTACGGAAGGCCTAATCTGAGTGAGCCCTAAATTGCAATTAACAATTTCAACAAATATCATTTCCATCTATTTGCTTTGCCAGGAGAAGCCGCTTGCTTACCTCCATCAAGGATCGGCCCTTCCCAAGCGGTCCATTGTGTGTACTCCAAGCATTTATAAATAGAAGAGAAGACACTGGTGCCTGAGGAACACTTAGTTTACACACTGAAGCTATTTGTTGACCATCACAGCTGACAGCACGCAGCCTCCCACAAGTTCCAAACTCTTGGGTGCGATCAACGTGTCACAAGATATAATCTGACATTTTCTAAACACATTTGTGATGCAGATGAGAAGGAGCCTAATGAACAGTGACTGCTCACATTTCAAACATCTGCGTTTGGCAGTGGAGGTGCCCAGACCTTCATGTGTGGCAAACAGGGACGGAGGTCACTGCAGAGCGGCCCTAACGGCTTCTACTCTTCCTTTCCCAGGTTCCGTTATTTGAGATGGACGATGAAGAGGATGAGGAAGAGGATGTTCTCCCCATGAAGAGCCGAGGTACAGACCAGATTTTGAAACAATGGGTGTTTATCGTTTGACAGCAGCTTATATGGGCCTCTCAATTGCTGCAAATATTCAGCAGAGCATCCTGCATGTACGTAAGGGACACTGAGCATGAATAGTTTACCGGATCCGTACATCCTCCTCAGGAGAGGGAAGCCAGAACAAGATGATTCACAATGTTAAGACATTCTCCACAGTGTTTCCATGTTGTGTTATTGTTGGCCCCGTGATAACAACAACCCTTTTAACACAGAGATTGCACCATGTGCCAAAAAACGAGCAACACCACTGTACGTCCCCTTTGTTTATTACACAGAACGTAGTGACAAAGCTGCCCCATGTGGTTATTTTAGATTCCTTGTCACTCCTCAGACACAGCAGCGTTGGATACTAGTGTAGTGTTGTATATGCACTATGAGCAGCTCTTTGTAAACAATGGAATAACACAAATATACCGTTCATATTACACGTTGGATAATCTTGTCCAGTGCTCGGAGTGTAAGTAGCTCTCTTCATGCTGTCCCCACAATTCGTAAACACTTGTGGTTATTCTTCTTTGACTTACTGTCGCCTTGTTGCAGGGTTTGTTTGCATGTCCTTGTGTCTGGGTGGGTTCCCTCCAGGTACTTTGGCTTCCTCACACAGTCCAAAAACACGTTATTTAATCGGTTACTTTAAATTGCTAGTAGCTATGAATGGTTGTATGGCTCCATACCCCCCCCGACCCTGCATAGGATACAGTAAGCAGTAGAAAAAGGATGCAAACAGGTCAGGAGAACACTGACCTGCTGTTTGTAGTAACACACTGGTGATTCCACTTCCAGCTTGGGATGCTTTCCGGTCTGCTCACTGTCATTAGCTGTTGCGGGTAAGCAGTAGCCAGGTCGGAGGCAGCCCATCCTGGAATCGTAATTATCAAACATCTTTAATTTTTAAGATCAGGAAACCTACACCTTGATTTGCAGGAGTAAAATGTTCATATTGAGCATCTGGCCAAAATTCATCTAGTGTGTACCCACCCTTAGGAACACGGCTATTGCTAGCAGGCCGGCTACTGTTCACTGTAAAGGCAAACATAAGAAAACCAATAACTTTGGTCTCGGTGCTTGATGATTAAGACATAGAAGCGCCTGTTTGTATTAATAATTCAGCAGATCTTGCTACTTATGAAGTAGAGTAAACATCGGTTTTGAACCCTCTCATGTCCTGGTGGTGAAAGAGGACAAA
>KV751321.1:3626227-3648950 GCA_001698575.1 Mola mola | reverse complement strand
TCACTCATGTTCTTGCTGTGGTTTTAATCACTCCTTTTCCTGGGCCGTCTCCCTCATTAGTTTTCTTTATTGTTTGCAGGGTAGAGTTTCCACATTTATTCCATTTGTTCTGCAATTATTTCATGATGTTACTTTCTTTTTTGCTTACAAAATGGCTGATGTGCTTCCTTCGTGGCCCCAAATTTGGCCTTCAGTTGCACAGTAAAACAGTAATCAAGGGAGGGTTTTGCCACTGATTCAGACTGGAATCAGGAAAAATGTAAATATGTAGATTAAAAAAAAAAAAAAAAGGCTTAATAAGATTTCTGTGAGGAGTTGCGCATGAGCAGTATAGATTCCGAGCCACTGTGCTTCCTGGCAGCACTTAAGTGTGTGAACAAACTCCAGCCCACCTGACTTGATTAAGAAACCTGATGCTTACAACAAATCCAAACATTCATAGCGCAGTGCAGACTACAGCCCAAAACACTGTTGATATTTGGTTTTAACATCTTCTCTCTCAGTTTTTAATTGTGTCTTCGTAGGTGGCTGTACATATGCAACACTTGCTCTTGCGCCCCCTGCAGGCACTGACCCCGACACGTTCATATACATGAACTTCATGAGGAGTCACTGCTGCTACGATGCCATTCCCACCAGCTCCAAACTGGTCATTTTTGACACGACACTGCAGGTATAAAAAAAAACAAAAAAACCTCTCTTTCGGGTATATGACAACTTTTGATTTTAATAATGGAAACACATCTTTGTTTTTATCAGGTGAAGAAGGCTTTCTTTGCTCTGGTGGCAAATGGCGTGAGGGCAGCGCCGCTGTGGGACAGCAAGCTAAAGTGTTTTGTGGGTGAGCCGATACATATCTATCTATATAAACTTGTATAAATCTGTACACAAAATAACCCGTCAGTGTCAGCAGTATTTGAGCTGTCCTCCCTGGTGAGTGCTGATGCTCAGTTTAGCAATGATGTGCAGAATATTAAGATAAGATAAAGATATTACTGAAAAAAAGGGGATTCTATGGTGAAACAAATTCTGTTGTGTACCGTTAAAAAAATTCAATTAAAGCAAGCATGTTTCCAAAGATACAGAGTTATCGTGTGTATCAATTGTGATTTTGATATTGACCAAAATAATTGATTTTTGACTCTAATTTACTTTAGGACGCAGATATTATACTCCGCTACATTTGATACCTTTATCAAGTATTTACTTTTCAGCTTCAGAGCAGTGAATTTTATATCAGTTTATTTTGTCAACAAAAGCTAAAAGCTTATTTTCATCCGTTCTCCCCCAACCACTTTTGCAGAGATTGCAGAGGTTTTATTTATTTTATACCATGGCCTAAACCACCAACTTGACAGTTTAAATGAAATAATAATCATGATTATTTGCCATAATATTTCATCCTTTTCCGCTCCAGATTCTGAGATAAAGATAAGTCGGTGTCATTATCAGCCGTTTA
Organism: Mola mola; assembly: GCA_001698575.1. Lineage (NCBI taxonomy): Eukaryota > Metazoa > Chordata > Actinopteri > Tetraodontiformes > Molidae > Mola > Mola mola. The sequence continues at coordinate 3,647,491 of KV751321.1, read as the reverse complement.
ACATGATCTAACTATTCTAACTGCAACGTAATGTTGGAAACCCGTGTTTAAATTCAGTATGAGTCTGATTTAATGGAGCATCTTGGACACACTGGTGTTTGATAAGCTTGTGACCTACATTGGGTCGCTACCAACGGTTTTATAGCCCAGGTTCAGGTTTCCTTACTGACAAATTGGTATCAAATGCTCCAGGCCCAGTTTATGTGCTACCATTTAAAAGAAGGCAGGTCAACTGGGAGACGTTTGTGTTACATTTCAGCCTCACCTCACTGAACATACTGAGCTGATCGTTGTGACACCACCTGCCCGTCCTCGGTGTTAATTTTCTGATCAGAATTTAAATTTTAGACACGTCTGTCAGGTCCATCAGAGTGACTCAATCCCAGAGTTACTCAGGTTCTGTAATAATACTAAAAATATTCTGTTACAGATAAACATTGTTGATTTAAAATCTTAATTTTATTAAAAATACTCATATCAGAATATACTTGATGTAGTAAAAATGAAAGTACTCCTTATGCACAATTAGATATTTTAGAATATTATGTATCATGCGTTATTATTAGATTATAATCATTTGCAGGGGATGCCAAATGTGAAAATTTGGTTTTATTTTTTTCTTGCTTATATATTTTACAATATTTATCTCAATTGCTCATATTTGGCACAAAAATCTGAAAACTGATATGAATATGAAATTGTAAATATCTTTATTGATAACAAAGAAGTTAAACACTAAATATCAAATCTACGTCCTCTAATATTTAGATTTGTTTTTAACATTTTGTTTTAATTTTCTGATATTTATATATCATATTTAATGCTTAACTTTTTCTGTTATCTTAATTATCTTGGATTAGATTGGAGCTCTATGGTAGGTTTAACATGTCAGCATGCCAGTGGTGTCACTGTTGGCATAAGATACCGTTCATATTATTTTAACCTTTATGAAACTTCAATCATTCAAGTCGTCCGTTGTGAATTCTTGAGTCTAAAAAAAAAAACCGACTCTAAACGTGAACGGAAGGACGCTCAGGAGCAGAAGGATGGGGAAAATCCCTTGTTTCTGTCCGATTCTCTATCTAAATATGAACCGAGCCAGCGCAGCACCCACAATGCCCCCATTTGTAATTCACTGCAACATGTGTCTTGGTTGTTTTTCTGTTTATTTTCTCAGTTTTGCCTCTTGTAATTATGCCAATTCACAGCATTCTTACAGTTAATATGTTGTCCAAACATGGGAAACTCAGGATGATTTGCTGTGTTGCTACTGATTACTGATAAAGTATAATGTTTTCAATGTTTGCGTGCATGTGCAGGTATGCTGACCATCACCGACTTCATCAACATTCTCCATCGCTACTACAAGTCTCCTCTGGTGAGCTGCGCATCCAAGCCGTCGTCTGTTTCTGTTGGCTACGTCGAAAAACTTCCTTTACATTTAATTTTCCGGAGTTTATGTTGTGACTGCAGGTTCAGATCTATGAGCTGGAAGAGCACAAGATAGAGACATGGAGAGGTCTGTACGACACCAGCATCTCCGAAGCATCGAGGAAGGAAACACAGATTAAAACGTTAGAAGTGTTTGTATCTGCTAGCTTGTGTTAATGACTTGTTATTCTCTTGGCAGAGATTTATTTGGAGTACTCGACCAACAGACTGATCAGCATCACTCCTGACTGCAGGTGAAACTCGCCTTGGAAGAAAACGCATTTAACTCGGGTAGTTTTCGTTGCTCCGTGTTAGAAATCACAGCAGTGATCATCAGTGGTGCAAAGTGTCTATAAGTACATTCAGACAAATACCGGTTCGATGTGCTCATGGTCCGTCCCGTTTCCGTCAGATATCGGAGCTGGGAATGACATCACATCTAAATTTACTTAATTATACTTGATTTTAGTATTCTCTAGTATTCATTGTCTGTCCCTTTATAGTCACACTGCACTACAGTTTAGAGGCAGATACTGTGTACTAACAGCCTAAAGTTCGCACACATATCTTTGAACAGCCTAAATAAGGTCAGGTTTTAAGCCGAGGGTAGAAGATAACCTCCAGGACTTCCCCGAACTGAGCCGGACTGATGACCCATGTCAATATCCATAGACTCTTCACCTACTGATGATCCTGATTTTAATGTAAAATGCCAAGAAATGGCTTTGATTAGGGACATGTGCTTTGTGTAAAAATGGAACTGGTGCTGACAAGAGTTCACCAATTTAGTGGGGACATAAAAACAGGAGACCCGACGCTCGTAAATAACCTGATATCATTGGAGTGCGTTGCTAACACGATACACGCTAATGCACACTACGGATGCATTAAACCGTCACTGCATCCATATATCATTTTTAATCCCAGAGCATGTAAATACCCTTCAACCACATTTTGATGCTAAAGCATTTATGCTTCTACTTAAACGTGCATCTCAGAACTTCTGTCTCCCTCTTCTGGTATACTAAAAGAAATGTTTAAACATGCGCATAAGTGCCCTGAGAGGACTTTTATTGTGAAATGGTACTATATAAATGAAACTGGCTTGACTTCTGTCTTTAAAAAACAGGTTTAAGTATAATTTTGATGATCAGTCTGCTTGTAGCAGAGTGTTTCTACATTCCTACACAGGTTATTCCTCAAACAGTTTTCAGAGCTCTCTGTAGTCTAAACCGTGTTGTTAGATGTTAGTTAACAGAGCAATAGGTCCACAACGTGCATTGTTAATTACATAACATTGCAGTCCTCATCTGTGTTTATTTTAATGATGAATCACGAGTTTCGTTGTCTCCTCAGTTTGTTCGACGCCATCTACTCGTTGCTGAAGAATAAGATCCATCGGCTGCCGGTCATCGACCCGTTATCCGGAAACGTCCTGCACATCCTCACTCACAAACGCATCCTCAAGTTCCTCCACATCTTTGTAAGGCGATTAACTTTGTCCATGCTTCGGCGAAGGCTGTAATTTTTACATTATAAAACATGAAAGAGTGAATAACAGAGGGCAGCTGCTGGTCTGTGTGTTCAACCGAGTTTTATATTTTGAGTGTTAGCATTTTTTCCTTCCGTATTCCAGGGATCGATGATTCCTAAACCCAGGTTCCTTCAAAAGCGGATCGGTGAGGTGGCGATCGGCACCTTCAAACAGATTGCAATCATCCAGGAGTCAGCCACTGTGTATGAAGCTCTGACCGTTTTTGTAGAGAGAAGAGTGTCGGCTCTGCCTGTAGTCAATGAGCGAGGTACACTGAGAGTGTTTTTTATTGTTGTTTATGTATTAGAATCATAGTTTTAGTGAGTGGGCTACTTGAAAATTATGAGGCTGTGTTTCAAGACTTAAGGCCAGCATTATAAATTAATTATCAATAGTGGATTTGTGTGTGTGTGTGTGTGTGTGTTTCTGGTGTTTGATTTACTTCTGTATGGAATATAGTACAGCAGTGTTGAAGTGAAGACCACCAGACCAGATATGGAAACTTAAAACACACCTCTGATGAGAATCACATATTTTAACTTGGTACTGTAGCATTAAAATAAGGGGTTTTTTTATGTGCTCTGAGACACATCATGACCAAAATAAGCCGTGAGCGGAAGGATTTCTGCTTTTGCTCTGTGTTCCACCAGTTAACGTCTACAAAAAAAGAATTCTAACAACCTGAATCGTTTTTACCAATAAAACATAAGGAACAAATCCTGATGACTTGCGGGTGTGGGGCTTAACATTGTAGACACAAAAGTTACCATTCTGTACCAATCTGTTTCTGATTCAAATGTGTGTTTGAATTGCTTCAGTGTTAAAACTTGTCACTGTGCAGCATATAGTAGACTAGTTTAGATTTGGGGAGGACAGAGCAGGAAACGCTGAGGGGCAGAACCCTGAGCAGAGATGGGGCGGGGCTAAACTGGCTCCATACATCCCCACAATGTAGAGTAAAACACAGGTATAGAATTACAAAATTACATCCAAGCCATTTTAGGGCCACTCAGGGATTTTTTTTTTTTTTTTCATGAACAAACAAAAACAAATGAAAATCTTGAGAGTTTACATTACCCGCTGTAAAGTTGAGGTACATTACAATGTAGCCTATATTTTTCATTTAAGTATGACCTAACCTCTAGTGAGAGAGCAGTACAGTGTAAGGTTAGCATGTGGGAGTTTTCCTTAGCTTGATGAAATTTTATACAGCTACATAACAAATATAACATAGCATGATTAATTTAGGAACAATAATTTTATCACCACATTCTCTGTTCCTTCAATCCTAACCTACATTTGGTCGATTGCCCAACAAGCTAAAAATGAGTCTGAGATAAATTCTTCGGAAAATAGTCTTAAGGCTGAAGACTGATCTCATCTCAAGTACTATACCAGAACTTTACAACGCAAAAGCTGACATTTGTCTGTCTTCTTCTCCACAGGTAAAGTGGTGGCGCTATACTCCAGGTTTGATGTCATTGTAAGTTTATTTTGCACATTCTGCCTTACCTTACGTAATACATACAAATTTTGTGATTCCCCCAACCTGCTTATGCTTAAATCCTACAAAAGTTTGTTTTGAACTTTTTTTGGTGTTGTTGCTTTGTCAGTTAACATCGTAAAAAATATGATACCACAAAAACAAGAGTTCAACCAAAATGTACAAAAAAAAAAAGATTGCCAAAAACAGTCTAGCTGCTTAACAGTCACATGCTGAATCAGCACAATCCAGAAAGAAAAACATACAAGAAGGTTAACAGAGTCTGCATGAGTTACATTAAACCAGTTGAAATGTATATTTAACAGTACATTAACTGGCCAGGGTTAAACTGATTGTGGAGAAAATTGAAAAACCAAAAGTGAAAAACCAAACCAATTAAAACAATTAAGAATGTAATATTAACAGTAAAATAGCACATAAACAGCAGGTGTAGTATTACCTGTCAGGGCAAAATTGGGCAAAATTTATTGGACATGTTCGTGGAATTTTTAATTTGGCCCACTTCCTGTTTGCTAACATGGTGGGGGAGGGGTTTAAAACTAATGAAGCAACCAGCCGCCGGGAGGCGATCAGGATGTAAATAATTTAAGTCTGTGACACCTGAGCATTACTCCCTTGGCGGCTGTCCGTTCTAGTCCGTTAGACCATTGTCATTACCAATGCATTGCATTCTGGGACATTGATGCCAACATAGCGTCTGTACTTTCCCCAGCAACAAATATCAGCATTTCGTGCTCTGCTGGGAGCAGATCATTGCTATTTTCTCTCCTCTCACATGGTTCAGAACCTTGCTGCACAGAAGAACTACAACAACCTGAACATGACGATGCGGGAGGCGGTTGCCTCCAGAGCTTGCTGTGTAGAGGGAGTCCTCAAGTGTTACCGATATGAAACCCTGGAGACCATCATCGACCGCATCGCAAAGGCTGAGGTAGCCCACGTGCACTACAGTCTGACTAACATCTTTATTAATGAATGTGTTTTATTGGTTGGATTTGTAAAAACACTTTAGAGTCCCAGATGAGTCATCACCAAGCTTTTACTGGACAATAGAATAATGTGACATAAGTCATCAGTGGTTGTCATCCTGTTGGGTTTTTCTGTCAGGTGCATCGTTTGGTGTTGGTGGACAGTGATGATGTGGTGAGAGGGATTGTCTCTCTGTCTGACCTCCTGCAAGCCCTGGTCCTCACTCCTGCAGGTATTGATGCACTGTACTCCTAACTCCACCACTTCCATTCATCCCTCGCTCTTTCCTTCAGTCTGCCGATTACCTGTCCACCTACCCGTCCGTCTTCAAATCCTCGCAATCTTCCGGCTACCTGTGAACCATGCTTCCTCTTCTACTGTGAACGTTCATGGTAAATGAACACAAGCCACATTAACACAAACATTCATGAAATGATGGCAACTGATGGGTATTTCCATGCTCAACCACTCCAGACTCACACGCCGAAGGAACATGGGTTCAGTTTCTTGCCCACGGACGCTTTGACGTACAACCAGAACCAAGGATCGTACCACAGAGCTTCCAGTTAGAGGACAAATTCTTCTTCAATCAAATTTTTGTCCTCCTAAACACAATGAAGTTGCTTGCACTTCCTGCAAAACTGTCACTGACATCCCTGATAGACTCTGATGCTCTCATTCATCCATTTTTTTTTTCTCTCATCATTACCTTCCTCTGAAATATGTCTTATCGTTTGTTGCTAACCATCCCTTTCAAAAATCCTCAACAACGCCCAACCACCTCACTGGGAACCTCATGCTCCTCCAACGTCCTTACTTTTCTACCAAAACTCAGATTTGAAGCTCCAAGCGAAATGTTCCCAGGGTCTGTGCTGATAGACCCAAAAATCCATTTCGAAACTGAGCCAACATCAGCTGGCAGTTGCCACTGTTGAATAATCATCATTCCATCTTCAAATCTGCTCGACTCTCTACAATCTGAGACCGACCCCTTCACTCAAAACATCGCTCAGCCACCCTCTTCATGTTGCCACAGTGCCACTTAGCCAACGCACCCCAGGTAGGAGGCCCATCTCAAGCTGCTGGTGCCGTCTGTCTGAGCTTGTAGCCTGTTGTAGTTCTTCAGATTCTGTGGAAGGATAATATGAGGTGGAACTGCTACCCATTCAGTTATGGCATCTATCTTGACCTGTTTTAGCAAAACAAACTTATAAAGACACTGTCTTCCTTTTTTTTTTTTTTATTATATTACTTCCTCTGTTAAGGCAGTGAATCTGAAACCATATAAGGTGCCCACATGCTGGGATTTTCATTCCAAGGTTGTACCATTCCCACCCATCGCTGGCTTGTCACATTCATCATGTGAGTCGAGACGAGTTGTCTCTACTCATTTAATCAATGTGATGGTAGTGTAGACTGTTAAGAGAGTGTGTGTGAGAAGAAGCTAATGATGAAAATCAGTCTCTTAAATTGGCATGTGTCAAGTATCGGTAGAGGGAGCTAGCATCATACAGCTAGTTAGCAGGAGCCTGCATGGACCTAGAGAGGGATATTTTGATACAGCTCAGAGGTGCCCCCCTTTTATTTCTTAGCAAATTGTTCTTGGCCCAATAAGCCAAAAAATATTGACTTCCTGGTCCAAACTTGCCCAGATTGACCGCAGAACTCCACAGACACTGTGGGGCCGGTAGAGCAGGTGCACTAGTAAACTCTGGTGGGTAAGCAGCTAAGTTCCAGTTTAGCACTCTGCTAACTTGAATGGTAATCAGATAATAGTGTTACCTGAATAGTGTTCATTTAGATGAAAAAAATAAAATCTGACCCAATGGAGGAAAATCTGGTATGAAAACAAGTTATTTTGTGGGGGGTTGCAACACCTAAAATAATATATCCACCATGTTAGAAGAACTATTTCCACGATGGTAAGCTTATGAGAAAAAGTCTTTTTGGCCCCTTTGCACCCTGTGATGTTGGAATTTCATGGTTTGGCCACAACGCCACATTGGCTTCACAGCCTGTCGCTCTTCTTGGGACTTAAGCAAGTACAGCCAACGGGTTTTGGTTGGCCGGTTCAGTTCAGTGTTTGATATAATATCAAACCAATTTCCGCATTTCTGCACCAGCCCAGCCCTACTTGTATCAGCATGTCATTAGCCTGCTGCTTTTATATCATACCAGATTCACCCCAAATACAAGCAGCCACCTCAGTGCTTGGTTGAACTCCAGTGGTGGCTGCTCTCCAAAGGTGGTCTAAAAATGTGATGCCAAAAGTGATGTTACAGCTGTCCAACAGTGTAAAGACCTTAATCCACCCTTCTTCATGCAGTATCATCCAGTGTGTCGGGTTAATCTGATATGATGTGAACATGGCTTTGGATTTCAGCCTTGATAAAACTGTCCGCAGATGAGTGCTTGTCTTCTCTATTGAAATGACCTTTTCGCCAACGCTCATCACTTGGTGTTAGCTGCTGCTACCCTGTCAAACTGCCTGAGCCAGCATGAGCCCACTAACTCAGACGTGGTCTACAGTGTGCACATGAAAGATATCGTATCCAGGATGTCAAACTGAGTTGACGACAAAAAAGATAAAAACAGGCAAAAGACTACAGATAAGACTTAAGGTAAAACAACAGGAACAGGAACGTTTTTAAATTTGGTATTTCTAAAACAATCCCCAACTTGGTTTTGGTTGGAATAAAACATGAATTCAGTGCTACGTCTGCAATAATGTTCACTTTCAGTCCTACCCTTTTTTTCCCCACTCGGATCTGGATGAATTCATAGCTAGTGATGGTTAAATACAGTAGAAAGTTAAATCAAAGGGAGGAATTTTCCATGTTTGTTGAGATTTGCTAATTCTCTGAGGAATTACAGCCTGGGTGTGATGAATCAGAGCTCTTTAATACATGCAGCATGGACAAAGCTCACAGAATACTCTCTGCAGGGGGTTCTCTCTGAAATCTTCCAGTTTATCACTTATATCCAGGTAAGGTAGCAACAGGCCAATACAAACATTCCACACCACAGTCGTGCAATTAATCCAAAAGCTCACGATGTCTGCTGATCTAATTTCCTGAACGCATCATCTGACTCATTCTGTCTTAAACTTAACAGCATCCGCGTCTCTTTCCTACAGGGCGACTGTGTCAACAATTTTAATTACTCCTCATCTATCCCCATTTTATTTTTCTGCTCTGTCCACATTACGGGAGCCAGGAATTCTCCCGTTCTGATGTCTTATTCTGATCATCCATCATTTCCTGGCTACATGCAAAACCTCATTCCCACGTTTGTGTTGTGTCTGTTGAGGTTGGATGATTATGAAACCTTTGATTTACATCTTACAGAAGTAAAATTTCCATTTTGTTTTTTAAAAACAGTGTCTGGTTAAACAATAAGGTTTATGTCTGTAGGGATTCTTTCCCTGATATATTCAGACATTTGGAATAAACAGTTTGAGCTTTTCAGTGCCAAAAACAAGAGCTTGTAAATGAAACTGGAAATACAAAGATTTTATTTCTACCATTGCAGACCCCTGTCATACCTCGAAATTTTGTTACTCACGATTCAGAATACAAAATATAAAAACTAAGACTCAGGTTTATACTGAAAAGAGACTTTAAGAAAGCTCTTCATTCATCATTTCAGTGAGTAAAAAAGCAAAAGCAGGTTACCGTACATTCATGATCCCTGTTAATGGTTGATTTTAGGATTGATAGGAAACATATTTTCTATCCTTTCCACAAATCGTCTCTGAAAATGGATGAAATCTTAAACGATTGTATCAGAATGTGACTGACGCTAAGCTATGATTGGCCAGGACTGGGATGGAGCGATTGATAATAGATATTTTTGTCTTGTGAATGTGCACGAAATTGCAGAGGCCTGTGTTGCTCAGTTATAAAGCAGCATTTTAAACCCACATCACCAATGTCTGTAAATTTTAAAAAAAAAATGTTTCTTATTTCATCTTTTCCAGATATTTATGAACGATTGCGCCGTGAGGACTGGAGAGAACAAGACGGAATCTGATCCCATAAAATGTTGACTCGGAGTTGGCGGTCAATTACAGGTCAAACAATAAGACTAATATTGAAACAGGAAGTGATGACATAAGGGCTTTCACCTCACTCTGTGATAACCAGTAACGTCCTTCAGCGAGGCGTTTTACTTCCAGTGTTTCTGCTGGGGAGCGAGCGCTGTTGAACTGTGGCTGAAAAACAGCATCCAACACACACTTTAAACTGACATTCACTGAAGCATCAAACCTGAGGCTGCTTTTTCTGTTATGTCATGTGTAAACTTATGTTTTGTTCATGGAACAATATGACAAAAAAAAAAAAATGATGTGATTGTTATGTTTAAGGGCTTATACCTAATTGTTTTGGCCTAAGAATTGTTACACGTTATGGATATATTGAACATTTTCAAACATGTGGTCACTCTTTTGTAAACGCACTTTTCATTGTGGGGATAAAGAATAAAAACGTGTTACTCCGAAATTTAGTAATAACTATGATACTTTACATAAGAGACACTGTAGACTGGTGTGGTGAGGAGCATCCAAAAGTGGACATCGAGAACAGATGCTGGGGAAAAGAAAAAAAAAAAAGTTTACGCCAATGTAGTACCATAGTAATTACAAATATAACATCCTGGTACAGTTATTAGTAATGTTATTACTTTGATTTATGATAAAGTATACATTTGAAAAAATAGTTTAATATTGGACAATAAAAACATGACTTGAGACAGAATTGTCCTGTTCTGAAAAAAAGAAAAGATGTTATCATTTCATCAGATAAATGGTATTTATTTTTGCAGTCATCATAGAGGTAAACATAAAAATTACTGGTTAATGAAGCTGTATTAGATTGAATTAAGCCAAATTCAATCTTGTTTTAATAGTTATTGGTGATTTTTTTTCTTGTTCATTGGCCTTCATTTGTGTGGTTTGTGTAAAATTAAGAATGCAAAAGAAATTGAGCAAAGAATTAAACACATTGGCATTCTGTATATTTAACTGTGCTGCAGCAAGCATCATCTCAAGTATAAATGGGTCTGATTTCCTCTCAGGTCATACCTTTAAACTTTTATTAAAGCAGGCAGTAAAACCATCTGGCTGCATGAACAAGTATTTTCACCAGTATTCAAGGAGAACTCTTCCTGGTACACAAAGTGATTTTTTTCTTTTTTCTTTTAAGTACTCCAGTATGATGTTAGGTTGCTAGGACCGTTTAGCTCCACGAGGCTATACATTGAAAATATGTTGGGCAAGTTAAAATGTCGGGGGAAAAAACGTGGAAAACAGTAGATATCAGCATTAAAACTTGCGTGTGTTTCCGACTCAATAACTGTAAATATAATGGAGTGATTTTCATAAAAGCTGCATTTTGTGAAATGCCAGGCCCAGGAAGACCAGGGAATATGGCTAAGGTCGAATGACGGTGCTTATTTTTTATTTTGCACTGAGACAATTCGACAGCTGATCGGTTGCTGATCCCTTGTGACTGACTGGGTGTAACTGCTCTGTTTACCAGGGGTGGATGTGTAAACTCCTCATACATCCTGGTCATGTAATTACACACGCGAACTAGAAACTGTTTTGTTACTGCTCATGTCTTACAGTCCTTCCACACATGATCTGTGGCACATTCACAGATGGTAACTGATGAATATTGGTGCTTTTCTGTTCTGTTACTGAACAGGTCTCTTTGTTGCTAACCATCTGCTAACCACCTTACTGCTCATCCCAAAGTCAAACACTCATATTTTCCCTCCTGTCTGTTGTGCTGTTTATCACATCAGATTGTTTTTGGTGTGAGCTGCCAAGTTTCAGAGCTGTCAGCAGCCTTCTCTTGACTTCCATGAGCAGATTTAAATGAACTATTGTCCTTCTGTATCAGTGTGCAGGAGGAAGCGTGCAGCTAAAGTTTTTTCTCAGCCAAGGGTGACGGCGTCAGTGTTTGCATCCTGCCCTGTTGCATCCACGCGCAGGTGCACACTAATACACTGTTGTTCAGCAGAGAGACAATAGTTCTGACATGAAACTGCTCACAACAACGTCTGTGGATTATCTGGATCATCCAAACAATCTGGATGGATAAATAACCCCGCTGGTAAGAGGGAAAAAAAAAAGACAGATTTTTGGGTGAGCTGTTCCTTCAATATCAGACAGTATGTTGTTTGATTGGTATCACAACAATAATAGAGTCAATATCAGTGTCTCTATAAACAGGATAAAGATTACTACTAATATTGATACCAGTGGTGTAGCTGCTTCCTGTGTATTATAAAATGGAGAAAAATTATTAGAAAATAGCAAAGAAATGTCGTGTATTTGGAGAAATGTCAGTTGTTGAACATTCTGTACGGGAATCCCTGAAAAGTCAACAAGGAGCTGGTCATCCAGCAGCCATATGCTCCCTGTGCTTTACATCTCCGCCTTCAGTGCAAACAGCTGAGCCACCAATCACTCTGCTCCTCAGCGCTTCTTCACCCTGACTCTCTCTCTCGGAGCGAGCGCCTGCACACAAGAGGCCGCGTCCTGCATCCTGCGTCCTGCATCCGGTGACTGACGCTGACCTCAGACTGCACTGATGGATCCCGAACCAAGGTAGGAGCTGAACAGCACCTGAACAGCATTTTGTGTGTTTCATACCAAAGCAAGGTCACTCAAGTTTGTCAGAGGTCTTTTTAAAGAGCAGTGTTTAATTAAAAAAACAAAACAAAAATGACATAGACTCTGTTATTTTGTGACCATTCGTCATCACTGAACAAAACAAAGTAGACAATTCATTTTTTCCCCTCTTACCTGTGGTGCTTTTTATCCATCAATCTCATTTTGGTGTGAGTTAATCAGCGTAGGAGAACCACACGTGTGTTTGTGTGTGTGTTAACATCCTTTTAACGCCACCAGCGAGGACTCTCTTCAGCAGCTACAGTAGTGTTCAAAATAATAGCAGTCCAATGTGACTAACCAGATTAATCACTGTTATTAGTATATTTTTTATTGCTACATGGCAAACAAGTTACCAGTAGGTGCAGTAGATTCTCAGAAAACCAACAAGACCCAGCATTCATGATATGCACGCTCTTAAGGCTGTGCAATTGGGCAATTGGGCAATTAGTTGAAAGGGGTGTGTTCAAAAAAATAGCAGTGTGGCATTCAATCAGTGAGGTCATCAATTTTGTGAAAAAACAGGTGTGAATCAGGTGGCCCCTATTTAAGGATGAAGCCAGCACTTGTTGAACATGCATTTCTCTTTGAAAGCCTGAGGAAAATGGGTCGTTCAAGACATTGTTCAGAAGAACAGCGTACTTTGATTAAAAAGTTGATTGGAGAGGGGAAAACTTATAAAGAGGTGCAAAAAATTATAGGCTGTTCAGCTAAAATCATCTCCAATGCCTTAAAATGGAGAGCAAAACCAGAGACACGTGGCAGAAAACGGAAGACAACCATCAAAATGGATCGAAGAATAACCAGAATGGCAAAGGCTCAGCCAATGATCAGCTCCAGGATGATCAAAGACAGTCTGGAGTTACCTGTAAGTACTGTGACAGTTAGAAGACGTCTGTGTGAAGCTAATCTATTTACAAGAATCCCCCGCAAAGTCCCTCTGTTAAAAAAAAGGCATGTGCAGAAGAGGTTACAATTTGCCAAAGAACACATCAACTGGCCTAAAGAGAAATGGAGGAACATTTTGTGGACTGATGAGAGTAAAGTTGTTCTTTTTGGGTCCAAGGGCCGCAGACAGTTTGTGAGACGACCCCCAAACTCTGAATTCAAGCCACAGTACACAGTGAAGACAGTGAAGCATGGTGGTGCAAGCATCATGATATGGGCATGTTTCTCCTACTATGGTGTTGGGCCTATTTATCGCACACCAGGGATCATGGATCAGTTTGCATATGTCAAAATACTTGAAGAGGTCATGCCCTTGAAATGGTTGTTTCAACAAGACAATGACCCCAAACACACTAGTAAACGAGCAAAATCTTGGTTCCAAACCAACAAAATTAATGTTATGGAGTGGCCAGCCCAATCCCCGGACCTTAATCCAATCGAGAACTTGTGGGGTGACATCAAAAATGCTGTTTCTGAAGCAAAACCAAGAAATGTAAATGAATTGTGGAATGTTGTTAAAGAATCTTGGAGTGGTATAACAGCTGAAAGGTGCCACAAGTTGGTTGACTCCGTGCCACACAGATGTGAAGCAGTTATAAAAAACTGTGGTCATACAACCAAATATTAGTTTAGTGATTCACAGGATTGCTAAATCCTAGAAACAAAAAAGTTTGTACAAAATAGTTTTGAGTTTGTAAAGTCAACGGCCGACACTGCTATTTTTTTGAACACACCCCTTTCAACTAATTGCCCAATTGCCCAATTGCACAGCCTTAAGAGCGTGCATATCATGAATGCTGGGTCTTGTTGGTTTTCTGAGAATCTACTGCACCTACTGGTAAATTGTTTGCCATGTAGCAATAAAAAAATATACTAAAAACCTGGATTAATCTGGTTAGTCACATTGGACTGCTATTATTTTGAACACTACTGTACATGTGACAGTGCTCTGCGTCAGTATAACACCAAGCCAACGTTACATCGCGTCGGCACACAATCTGAAAAAGGGAAACAGCAGAGAAGCTCAGGCTCGTGTTAGGCTGAGGTAAACCGTTTGTTTGAGGCGAGCAGTTTGCCGCCTCAAACTGCTCATAACAAGCTCTGCGGCTCATCTGGAGCTGCCTTGCACCATTGGTGCCTGACAATGTTCATACTGATTTCATAGCAGCTCACACTCAACGCAGATGGATAAACAGCGCAAATAACAAATTAATTTAATTTTGATTAAAAATAACAAAATTCTTATTTTTTTCTACAGTCATGAAAAATTGCACTGCCATGCCTACAAATTACTAGCTTGGATATCAGTGACTGATCAGGTCTCTTGAATTCATCTCTAAATCTCTTTTCACTGTTTTTAAATCTAATACACGGGTCAGTAACAGTGTAATGTTATGAACCAGAAACTTAAATTATGTATTAAACATCTCATTATACACTACTGAAAATTTGCTATTTCTAATATAAACATAAATATTGGATGTCTGGTATGAATTCTAGTATTAGGCCAAAGGTTGATGAATGTACATTTATGTCCTGTACCAGAAAGCTGGCGATACATGAAACTGGTTGAAAACGAATTTTGATTTACGATGCAGATTAATCAGGAGTTGATTTTCAAATAAGAAAAATGTTAAGAGACTATGATCTGCTCTTCAATTAGATGAACAGAAATATCCAATGCTGCTCATGTTTAGTTTATTTTCCAGATCAAAATGGAAAGAAGGGGCAATATAACCTTATTTCAAAATATAATGAGTATAATTAGTTTTTTTCTCAACACCTCAATAACGTGCACCTACACAGAAAGAAAATACATGTGTTACTAATGTTCGTACATGAACTTATGTTTAATAATTGCTTTATCATTTTGAACGGGCAGATTCGTGGGGACAACTGCAGGACGCGGTCGGGCAAACTCTCACATCAATGACAACTGTTTTGTTTGGTTGTTTATGGTAGCAGAGAGGTTTGTTTGTGTTGTTTGAGCACATGATCACATGAGATTCTCCTCTCCCTTGTCAGTGGATTTAATTTGCTGCTAGCAGTGCAGCGCAGCTCCGAAGGGGATATGTAGCACCTGAAGGTGTGACTCCCTCTTGCACTTGTATTTCAACATTTTCACATTTGTGTCTTCTTTCCACATTTCATCATTTAATAGAATTTCGGAGGTCAAAGGTCAAGGTCACTGTGACCTGAATTCCTATGAGCAGTTTTGGCACAAACTTACATTTGGACTCGAGGGTGACTTGGTTGAATTTTAGAGGTCGTGAGGTCGCAGTACGGTGGGATTACTGCAAAAACCACCGCAGCTCTTCGTCTTGACCCACCTCCGAACTTTCACTGTTGGCTTGTAACCGCCAGGTGAGAGAGTCTGCGTTTTGAATGAATGTATGTCTACAAATCACAGGGGCTTGAACGCTGTCACTCACACACACACGACGAAAATGAATGAAAGGCGTCTGATTGGCTCGGGCTGTAAAAATGAGCCCCTCTAAAGATCCTGTGGTTTTCACGTAACTATACGATGCTGATGTGATCTGATCTAAATGACTTGAACCATCATTCTGTCATTTTTACTGCATTAAGCAGGGAGGGCTCAGCACTTTCACCAGCCGTCCCTGCGTTGAACTTCTCCTTTATGGAACTGAAACACAGCAGAAAATGCTTTGACTGACGGCCGCAAGCAAGACAAACGTGTTTACCTGTGAGCAGGTTCCAGTCACCACAGACGGACCATAAAGAAGATAGAAGATGGCCACTTGGTGCCACATTAAGAACACACGGGATCAAAATGTTGTCTTAAGAGGAAGGAGCTAGAATCAAGCTTATTTATTTGGGCATGAGGAGGCAGCTGTGGTTTATTTTGTCAGGCTGGTTAAACACGCAAGTTTTAATGCTGATATTCTGTAGCAGCTGTTAGGTTTTCATGATCACTGCAGTTGCTGCAACACTTTAAGGAGACAGAATCATTTATCTGGTGAAGTGTGTAACATATATGCATCCCAGTGCATTTTAAATGATAAAAATGAACATCAAAATAAATATGCATATTTCTAAATGACTTAAGTCAACAAAATAGGCACATACCTGCAGGGAAGCATGTTACTGACTTTAATCAGTGTTGAAAATGAATGCTAATGAAACATTTTTATGTTTTTTTTGCAGTGCTAGAATGTGACTTTACTCAAATACTGCAACTAAGTAGATGTGAGGTGCTTGTACTTCTGCACTGATGCGTCTTCCTCCCATTCAACTTTCTGCTTCTGCTGCACTGTGATTCATATTTGAGTCGGAAATATGAAATCTAACAGCTTCAGTTATTCTGCAAATTAAAATTTGGCACGTTGGCATGTTTGAAAATTGACATGGGTTGAACCAGTGATTGACATGGAACTTCAGTCTCTTTTAATGCCAAACATTTTATGGCTTCAGCTCTTCAAACTTATGGATTTTCCACTAAATATTTTTTATAATTTTTTTAGAGGTTTCATAACTATTGGTCTGACCAACATTTAAAAAAAACAAAACAAACAAAACCCCTAAGTAAAATAAGTAAAGGAGTAACTGATATTTTTGATATTTGATTTTTAATACTTGTGCCATTTCTACAATGTGATATTCTTCATTAAATGATCTGAATACTTCCTCCACCACCGTGTTTGTACACGGAACAACAAAGATGATTCTTGGTTTCAAATTGTTATTCATATTTATTGTAACTGTCACTTTTAATGATGTAGTTAGTAATGTTTCTGTCATAGTATTTAGATTGTAAACCATTTTGTGCCACTGCATCAAAAGGAACGATAGCTGGTTGTGGCAGACTTTGGTGACAACATGTTTATCGGCTGATTTTGACTGTTCATTTTTTTTTAACTTTATCTTTGACCTGGATAGTTGAGTTCTTTTAGATATAAAAATAAGTGTATCGCCGACTCCAAAGAGCATTAAACTCTGCTCTGAGACCCACCAGTGAGTTCGGTTCCACGGATTAATGATGTTAATGGAATAATAGAGTTGACATATATCACCTCTTTATTTTCTATTGGGGTGTTCTTGTTATCACCCAGTAATTATATATCTGAGGTTAGGTGACAATCCACCTTCATTCCACTGCTTTGCCAAAATAAATATTATCCTTGAATTTTGGGAAGTATCGCGTAAAAGTACATTATGATGTGAATTTGTAAAACATTTACACGCACCTACAAGAAAATAAGGGCCAACCTCGTATGATTAAAGTGATTGAAAGTCTTCCTCTTCTGTGAGCAGAAAGACTAAGGTGATATTTGGCCTGAAAGTGAAGAAAAAGAAGAAGAAAATCAACACAGACCTGGTCCTGGCAAACAAAAGAGCTGTGGGTGAGGCCTGGAAAATAAACACAGCCACGCACACACACAATCTCACCCTCTTGGTTGTATGTATAGTGTACAATAGAGCAATCTTTTCCTGTCATATCAGAGTTGGTAACACTAGCCCTTGTCAAACAGTCACAAGTTCAATATTGGTGTACACAGGGATAGTATTCGTTGGTAATTTAAGTTTTTATGGACAACACAGGACATTGTCCATCTTGTGTCCTGTAGGTCACATGATAGATGGTCAATTTCTTCTGTGGCCTGAAATGTTTCTACATTTGTAGCAGAAACAGCCCCTATGACAAAACTCACAGAAAGTGTAATTAGATTATTCATATCTGGTTTCATGTAGACAGCGAGGTGGAGGTGCATTCTGAAGGGTATTCCGTGATGGATGAAGAAAAACCCGATGACCAGGCTGGGAGCTCTGAAGCCAGAACCAGAGTAATACCAAACACTAAGAGGTACGAAGCTGTCACACTACATGTTGTACAGTATTATAGAGCAGATAGTCAGTGACCCAGCTGATGCAGCTGTCAGGTAACCTGAGTCCAGTTTTCTTCCACCTCTGTTGTCTGTGTTTGACCGCGTGATGATGACCACTCTGAGTTTAAGATGAAGATTATGAGTATCTGTTAAAGGCTTATTGATAACCAGATGACCTCCGCAGGGCCAAGCTGAAAACTCGCATCCAGGACAGTGAAGGAAAACCACAGAGCTTTCAGGTAACAACTTATGGAGCATATTTCAAATATATGTTACAGGAGAAAACAAACAAGACAACCGACCGTTTGATTGTATGCAGACAGAAACAAACATAAAAGTAACCATTTATGATCTGCAACCCCGATCAAAGATATTTGTCTGTTTACGGTGGATAAATATGCACATTATGGATGAGATAAACATCAGTCATCTATATCTTTAAGAATGTGCATCTCACATGTGTCTAACTCACAGATTGCCATCAACATCACAGAAGCCAGGCAGCTGGAAGGAGATAACATCGACCCCAGCGTGGTTATTGAGTTTGGAGATGAGAAGAAACACACTTCGGTCAAAGAAGGGACCAACGCTCCCTTTTACAATGAGGTAGAGCCAAATTGGATGGCTTAAAAAGTCATCGGGCAGAGTGTTGCAGTCTAATTGTAAGCTCTTAATCAATCTACCTGTGTCTCTTTTGTCCATCAGTATTTTGTGTTTGACTTATTTGCCCACAAGGAGGTCTTCTTCGACAAAGTTATCAAGCTTACGGTGAGTGGAATTAACAAAACACTGCATTTCAAAGACGGGTTTAGGTAATTCATGATTTATTATTGTTATCTTTTTTTTAACTCCCATGTTCTTGTAGCCTTGATTTGCCACTCTCTGGTTGTCTCTCCAGGTTATGCACTCTAAAATGCTGAGGAGTTTCTGTATCGGCTCCTTTAAGCTGGATGTTTGGACGGTCTACAACCAGCCAGGTAGGTCACTGATTTGCGACTGTAAAGAAGGAAGCAGCAAAGTCCTGTCAAAGTAATGACTCTGAACTAATGTCTGCCTTAACGCTGCTAACTTGGGGAATGCTAAAGAAATTTAGTTGATTGTCAACCTGTTCTTACTCCCAGTTTGTCGAATACGATGGCACAGTTAATGCCTATAAATGCTCTAATACTCTTATGAGTGATGATGGTTCAGTTAGACTTTGAAAACAACAATGTTGACTTATGACTTATGGATTGTTATTAATGGTATTAAAGAGTCACACAAACTTCTTGGCAAGACTTGAGAAAATATCAAATGATTCAGTATCTATGTGCTGTAAGCTTTGTTACCTGACTAAGGCAAACTTTGTTATTTGGTCGCTTGACTTTTTGGTCTCCTTGGCCAAAGGTTGTGTGCTGGACCCATCCAACCACCACATCTTAATTTTCTTGTTCTTATTATTCTATGTTAGAGGGGCGTTTCCCCAGATGCCACAGCACGGGTAACTACAGCATCATAAGCCCTGTTTCCACCAGGTAGTACGGTTCAGTTTAGTTTGGTACGGTAAACATTTTATTTGTGTTTGTTGCCATTATCAATAGCTGTGAATGGTACCCTTAAATGAGGAACCCTACCAGTTTGTTCATCCATCGCTTGGGGTACCATCGAGAGCTGTCGTGTACCATAAAGTGGTGGCTAGACCTACTGCAGTCGACTGATTGGCCGACAGAATCGTCCCTTCCCTGCAACGGTTAGGCTATCGTTCTCCTCGCAAACTTGTTGTCTTTTGTCACACAGAGCCTGTCTACTTTGTGTGATAAACAGCCATACGCCGACAAGAAAACACAGGAAATGCCTCCTTTGTTTCCTTTGTTTGATGTTACGGTTTCTTTGTCAACTTCTTTTTTTTTTGGTCAACTTTATTAGAGGGACAAACGGGTGCATTCCTGTGATGTCATGCAACCTATGTAGCTGCGTTGTCAGGTTACCCCGCCCGCCAGGTAACGGGTACAGTCGCCATTGGAAATGCATGCCTCTAATGAGTTTACTGTTTCCTAGTGTGTTGCACCCAACTGAATTTAACCGTACTGCTTGGTGGAACTGTGGCTATACTGTGGGAATAGGACCACCATCAGGCGGTCATATTTAGAGCCCATTCTCATCCACTATCATCGCCCTATCATTGTGTTGTCATGGCCCCTTGTATCTCCTCTGGATGTACAAGGTCCCCTTCGGCGTTGGTTACAAGGGTTCATTTTACTGTGAGGTAATGCAACATACTCTCCAAAGCAGGGAAGCGACAGGAGAGGTGGAGGGGCATCACTTTACTTTCAACCAAGAGACTGGAGTTTGTGTCCTATTCAAAACCAAACATTTCCAGTCATTCTTATCCAAACCTTGTAGATTTGCACCAAAACCAAAGAAACCTTGACTGTCCTTTTTATACTCCAGTGCTCACTGCTCTGTCTCTTTCTTGCCCCCTCAGGTCACCAGTTCGTCAATAAGTGGGCCGTGCTGACCAAACCTGGTGACCTTAACACTGGCGTCAAAGGTTATGTCAAGTGTGACATCAGCATCTCAGCGAAGGGAGAGGCCTTGCAGCCAGGACCAAAAGGGAGTGATTCTGAGGAGAAGATAGACAAGTACTATCTATGTGATAAATGTTGCTTGGTATTGTTCCTATCTTATTTAAACAGTTAGATTTGCTTGGTAAAGGTTATAGAAACACTTACCACATGGGAGAGTTAAGATATGATATGAATTACAGTATATGTTTTCACCTATTAAGCCCATAAACAGTTCAGAAAACCCCACTGGCATTACCTCAACAAAGCAGGGTTGTTTTTAGCTCTCTGATGGTTGTCTGGTTTGTTGGTTGGTTTGTTCGTAGGATTTTGCAAAAAACTACGAAATGGATTTCAACAGAACATAGTGGGAAGATGGGGAATGGGTCTTCAACAGCCCATTATTTTTTCACATCCAAGAATTGGATTTTTGATCTTTAATATCTTATATCTAAATACCCTGTTTCACTATGATGTTCCTGCCTTCATTTCCCCAATTTCAACCTATAGCCATAGTCAATGCATCGCTTCATATGCAGATGACATGCTGCTATTTTAGATAACATCTTACCATCCCCACAGTTTATGCGACCACTCATGGACCCCTGAGGATTGATCATAGTTGTTTTTCGACAGTTTTCACATGACATATCTTAGAAATTTAACTTTGGATTGGATGACCATTAAAGTCTCTTGAAGGTATCATTATCATGTCTTTAGTCTCTTGCTGTCATTTGGTAGTAAACTGTATTACATTGTTTGTACTTTTTGAATCAATTTTTTTAAATATATATGAAATATATATGTAA
>KV751321.1:3592383-3604943 GCA_001698575.1 Mola mola | reverse complement strand
TGCCGGGAGCGATTTCTCAGAAGATAGTCAGCGGGTGACACGCACACTCTGTACTATATACATCTACTTAAAATTATGGATTGATGCGATGGGGCAAAATGTCCCCGTTTCAATAATACTGCATTTGCTAAAAACTACAAATAGCTTGAAAAAAGAAGTACTTTTTCATTTTAATTTATTTACATCACATTCGGGGCTGGGTATCAAGTTTCGATTCCATCGAAATCATCAGGGAATTATAATTTTGGTTCCGCTAATCGATTCGAGCCAGGGGGAGATTCATGGTGTAAGTTGCCATGACCATAGACGCTCACTGAGGCTTCATTTTGTTAAAGAGATGTCGAGTCACAGTGCAACACAAATGTTTGTTTTTTTTCCTGCAAAATAAGCATGTGACTTTTTTTGAACCCATCCTCACAGAAACTGAATCTTGAGTCATTTAGAACCGAATCCAAATCGGAATCGAACCCTGATCACAACAGGACAAATGGGTTTAGAACAGAGAGCCATCAGGACACTGTAATGATCAGATGTTCAGACACCTTTTTAGCTCATCTAGTAAAAGCAGAGTCAGAGTTTGTTAGAATAAAATCAACATTACTTTATTCACTTGTACCAGACTCAGCGAGGAAGCAGGACTCTCATTTTCAATCTTTTGTACAAATTATATACATATATTTCTTTTTTTTAATCCTTTCTAGTGAACAACTCTTTGAGTCAGTGTCGGTCAAGACATTCTCTCGGAGAAAGATCACATAATACTGATTAAAAAAAAACCCAACACAAATTACAATGACAAATGCACTGGAAACCTTCTTCTGTGCAGTATTTTACAGACACGTCACTGACAAACATGGCAGATTGCTCATGTATCATATTTCAATCACATCGATAAACAAAGACAGTAAACCAAACTTTTCAAGCCTTTTACATATAGACATTAAATTATAAATCACATGTGTTGGACAATTAGTTTCTAAAGGATTCAGAAGAATGTTGAAGCGTATTTAGCGTACCTGTCTTGGTCTTCTTATGCTGGATGTTATGTGTGACTGTAACAAGCTGATCCGTATCAGGTGTTCAGGATTTTCTCTGTGCAAATGGGAGAAAACATGATGTCTGTGTCCTTGTCTTGATGACGATCCACCGCCGTCTTGTATGCTAATTAAAGAAGTGAATTAAATCTTAGCACTGTTGTTAATCCCGAACACAGACGTGTGTGTGACAAACACTTAAATGCTCTGATTTCAACGCATCACTGCAGGATGTCTGTGTGTGTCAGAGAGCCGCTCGGCTGGAACAGCTCCACCTGGGGGTAGGAGGAGGACGATGATGTGGCAATGTGCTGATGTGCAGACATGTTGGGGCCTCTCAGCAGCAGCGTGGAGGTGGAGGGCATGAAGGGGTGGCTGCCAGAGATGCTGTTTGATGCGGTCATGTTGTCGAGGAAGCTGGCGGGCTGAGGCAGCGCCGAGCTCTGCCTCTGATTACTGGAGGCCACAGCTGAAACGCAAGACATCATTTTATATTTAGTTAACAGACAGATTTATTTCTTCATATTGTCATTGTCAGCTACAGGAGGTTTTGGAGGAACATGCTCTGGATTTGCTCTTAGACAATTTCAGGTAAACAAAACTACGGTGAATTAGATGTGTTAATTATATCACCGAAAATCTGGGATTTGGGGGCCTTCTCGAGGAACAAATGTAGCTCTGTGACTGACCTTTTAGTAGCTAATACGGTCACATTTTTACAAACTGTACCAGCCGACATGTTTTCACTGCACTTGTGTGTCATCCTATTGTGTGATAATAAAGGTGAGGTTCTATATGTTTCATCTCTATGAGTCTTGTGATCACTGGGACCATCAACAACAAACCATTTCAGGAGTGATTCATCTTACCACGGGACACTCTGGGCTGCGGAGGCTGGCTGCTGACGGGAAAGCTGTTCTGAGAAAGTCCTGCGGCGCCACCTAGAGCCTAAGAGTGAGCAAAAATGACGGTTCAGTAATTGATACTTGAGTCTTGGTGGGCCCTTGTCACTGAGTAACAGTGAGATCTGTAAGCTGCAACCTGCTTTTTAATTAATCAAAAACATGTCGCAGATACTTAGAGGGATCAGCTTCTGTAACATAAGTAAAGGTATCAAGTGTTAGTGTGAGTTACTCACATACAGCTCTCCAAACTAAATGCATGAAAAAAACACAGATTCTAAAAAAGAATTCTGCTGTAAGTCAACCTAACCTGGGCTTTCTTGACTTTCTGTGACTAAAAACTGCAGTCATCACTGACCTGAGCCTGGTTAAGACACGCCTGAAGTTTCCTCTTTGCCCTCCATCTGGCCACCCTCAGCCTGGTTTTCTCTCTGCGCTCTCGCACCTTCACGCATCGCATTAAAAAAAACAAACAGTAGCAGATTTATCCCTTTAAAGTCTCCCAAAACACACGAGAACATCTCTTTAGGACAACGGTTGACTGACCATGTCTGCAAGCAGAGGCTGAGGTAGCGTTTTCTCCAGCTCTCTGCGCTTGTTGAGGCTTCGCCGCCGCAGCTCGTTCCTGCGCAGCTTATATTCTTCGTACAGGCTGAGGTCTTTGGTCCAAGTCCGTGCAGCGCTGGGTGGCAAGGCCACCATCGACAGCAGGGAGGAGGCTGGTTGAGGTATCGCATCTGAGGGGAGGCACACACACAGGGCTGGGTGTTCTGTTTTGTTTTTTTTAAATCTGGTAGATTAATATATCAGACTGCTTATTTATAGAATTAATGTTGATAAATAACATTACAGTTTTTAGTTCAGGTGAACTTTAAGCCCTCACACTGTGTCACTGTCAGAAAACTGCAACGGGATTTGTAAAGATCAACAGATTATTGGTTTTAGAAATGTTCAAATCTTTCCTTACAGTTTGACTTTATCCTTGTGGGTTTTTGGAGGATCAGACAGGTTCAAATATTATTCATCAAAAATGATTAAATCTTTAAACAATTTTTTTTTTACAAACAATTAATTGAAGAAATCAGACAGAAACCTGCAGTACTAAATAGATTAAAAAAAAACCTCCAAGAATGTTCATTTGAATTTTCTGTAATTATAAAGCTAGTTTGTGAAATTGTGTATATGCATGTTTACAATAATATTTTTTTTCCCGTCTCTGT
Organism: Mola mola; assembly: GCA_001698575.1. NCBI lineage: Eukaryota > Metazoa > Chordata > Actinopteri > Tetraodontiformes > Molidae > Mola > Mola mola. The sequence goes on along the minus strand of KV751321.1, from coordinate 3,601,787 downwards.
AACATTTGCGGTTTGATGTGAGATACAGAGTCTGATATAGAGGATTTACATCCCGTATCAGAGAAATTTCAATACATTTCTTTCTAAATGCATCAATTAAGCTGATTGACTTTATGACAACATGATAAAGTTTAAATGTAAGCTATGTTCTCTTTGTGTTGTCACATCAGTGATGCTTTTAAAAGGGTTTCAATTACAGCTGTCAACATCAGCCATGCAGTATAAACGCAGACGGGTGGGTGTGTTACACCCGGCCACATTCACACAAACATATGTACTCACAGCCGTTCGGTTCGGTCGAGCCAAATGTCGTCGTGGGATTTCTATGGTTTGCTGGAGGTCCTGACCATTCTGCTGCCGGACCTTCAGCCTGTCGGATCAGACAAAATAAGTCATCTCTTCATACCATACCATAGTGATCTACTACGTTAGTTTTCTCTCTTTGTATTATTTTTTTTCAGTCTGAGGCTGCAAACTTGATGAAGAAAGACACTGTCTCTTCCAGAGGGACTGAGACCACAGAGTGCCGTTGACCAGCAATAAAAGCAAAAACTATCTGCAGTCTTTTTCAAAATGTCCAGAGATGCACTTCCTGAAGACCTGCTCCAGCACTGATTGAACCCAGAAAAACTAATCTCTATTTCGTAAAATAACATATTTTGATTGTTTACCTTAATAAAATCCATTTGTGGTCTTTAAATGGTTTGGATGATTCTACACCTTCGCCTCATTTAGGTTGTAGGGCTCTGTGAATGAGCTACTTTAGCCCTGCCCCTCACCTGCAGCCAAAGCTTACCTGCTCTGTCATCTTCTGACATTTAAACTAGTCTACCATACACTGCACAGCAGCAAGTCTTAACGTTGGAGTAATTCAGCCATAAATGTTTGAACCAGACATGGATTCCCAGGGAAGAGAAGGAGGAGCTATTTGTACAAGGTCACCCACAAGTCGATGCATCAGAATGCTGAGTTTTGCCTCTGCAACGTTAAGCCCCACCCCCCTAAGCAGGCCAAGATACACCAAGCAGATGACTGAATGTTGGAGACATCTGTTACGGTACTTTTTACGGTTCTGCACACTGTAAAGAGCCCAATTCGGGATTTCCCCCATTTAGAGTTCATTCTTTTTTTTTTTCCCCCTTCCTTTGTTTTTCCACAACAGGTCAAGGGCTGACAACACCGGTGCCATTTTCATCTTCTCAGCCACATTGAACGAGCATGAGAGCGCAATGAGCAAATGATATTTCAGACTTGATGTTCAGCCCCTGCCTCACCTCAGACTCTGGAAGATGACCCTGCTGCACCTGGCAGTCCAGCAGCAGAGTGGCCATCACCTCCTGCTCCTCCTTGATACAGCTCATCTCCTCGGCCTCCTGCTTCACCTGCATTGTAACAGGGAGAGTGATGAGCGCAAACAGATCATGTTAACATGCTTTTGGGTCACTCCAGCTTATTCTCTGTTGAACTTTGGTGACAATTTAAAGGAACAAATACACAAAATAACTGAGTGGCTACAAAATTTCTTTGTATTTCTATATCAAAATCCTATATCATTTTCTTCTGGTAAAACCACGTCATGTAGAATTACATCACTGTGTACGAGCCACTTCCCACCAATAATGTCATCCAGCTGTAAATCTATTTTCAAATTTAGTGGAGCTCAGCAGAGCTTAGCAGAGCTACAAACGTTGCTGTAGTTACCAGCTATCCAGATTCCTCCCAACGTTACGTCGCACTGTCTATCCTGTGATTGGTTCTTTCCCGTTTCGCTAGGGAATATGTCACGACACAGCAGTTAGACACCCTATATTATCTGTTTCAGGAGGACTTTAAGAACAGATGTTATAATACCAGTCAAGGCATTTCCCTGGGGATTCAGGGAATATAACGCCCCCTGGTGGCCAATCCTGATGTAAGAAAAAGCTGAAAATCTAATGAATTCCAGATCTTGTTTGTCTACTAGTGTGCAAAAAATGATCCAGCATCCAATGTTTTTTTAATTTTAAATTTTACAATAGATCTGCGGATACAGTAATGATTAAAGATTATTGCTTCTATGTTGATTAATTAACTAATTAATCTGAATATTGTTTAATCAATAGGAAATACTGAGTGCAAATATTTAATCTTTACATTGTTTTTTTATACTTAATCTTTCATTTTAATTTTGGCTTTTTATTTTGTATTTTGTGTGGATCATTTTAAGTATCAGTATTTTATTTTACTTCTGGTGTGGGGTTCAATGTGTTCAATTCAGTGGTGACCAATAAATCCTATGTAAATGAATGTAACAAAATTACTGTTATTTCTCTACATACGGCACAAAAGAGGTACGAGGTCAAAGCATGAAGCAGGGCCACTTGTGAAGAGCGTACTGAATGTTTGCGTACTGCTTTCAGTACAGCCCTGTTGTTTACAGTACGAAAAGTAAGTTTCCACAGCAGACAGAATGTTTACGGGAGCTTCAGATTAATGAACATTCATTTTTCCAGCACATGAGAATGATCAGAGGAGACGTTTGTCAGTCTTGACAAGCTGCAGTAGCAGGTGTCATTACTAGATCAACGATATAACATTTGTTTATTTTTTCCCCTCCAAGTATGTTGTTTATTTAAAAAAAATTTTTTAAAAGCTGCCTGTTTTTCAGATCAGTGCACCTCAACAGTTTTATTGGTACCATCCACAGCTTTCGATAGAGAAAATGCATGAATAACTGCTCTAATGCCTAACAAAGATAATTGACTTGAACTCAAGGGAACACCGTCACCTGTGGCACAGAGGAAGGCAGTTTGGAGCTGTCATCCTGAGGGGAACCATCTGCGGACACCGTGCCAGCGACTGGCACCTGCCCCACATCCGCAGTGACGGCCTGGGATGGAGGAGGGGCCACGACAGCATCCACAGCTTCTGTGTGCGGCTGCAGAGAGAAAGTCCACTCACAGTCCTCCTCCTCTGGATCGTCGTCCTTCCTCTGAGCCGTGTGTTGCTCTACGGGACACAAAAAAACTGCACAACCACAGACACAGAGATTTTTTTTAATTCTTAAATAACTATTAAACATAATACACACCATCTTTTCTAAAGAAACTTTAGATCCGCTTAGATTTGATCTCTGTAAACCTTCCCATAATGAAAAGCACTCTGAAAACTGTTCCCTGTACCCTTACCACCAGGACTTGAGAACGTTGTTAGATCAGTAACAAGAAGTGCCTACTTAAGGTGGTGTGTACTCTGCCTTTATCACAGCGAGAAGAGACTTTTTAGGTCCAACTGGAATTGTTACAATGCTTTTGCTTTAGAGTAGCCACATTGCACACATTGTGCCTTGGTAGCTGTGGTACAATAACAATAACACAACTTTGAAATGCTGCAAAAACCATATGTCAAACCCTGTGGAACTATCTTCCAGGCTCGGTACGGGAGGCAAACACACTCTCTGATTGTAAGAGTAGGCTTAAAACCTTCCTTTTTGATAAAGCTTATAGTTAGGGCAGGTCTATCTAGTCCTTAGTTATGCTGCTATAGGCTTAGGTTGCTGGGGGAACACTCCATGATGCACTGAGCTCTCTTCTCTCCCCCCTCTAACTCTGACTCCATCTCTGCTCCTCTAAATGTCCATATCCTTACACTAACTTTACTTCTTCCCCGGAGTCGTTGTGCTTTATCATCCTGCAGGTTTTTCTAGGTCATGGTGGAGCTGCTGCTGTGGTCCTGCCTGATGCCTCCTGGCCACCTTAGGACAGGAGATCCTGTGACTCGGATCTTGGCTGGATTACCCAGGCTAGCCAATTGACCACAATGACTTCTGAACCAACTTACTATATCCAGATCATATCTGGATCTATACACTCATGTGAACTCAAACATTCTTATTAAACTGTTAATATCATGTTTGTTGTGTTTTCTGCCAGCGTTTATAGCTGTCAAAGATTTACAATATGGAATTTTAAAGGCAAAAATCTTGATGGTTATTGTTATTGATTTGGGGGGGAAAGATGTTGCAAGAGATATTAGGCAAATAATTATCCAATGTGAAAACAACAATTAGCATTAAGATTTTGCCTTATATACCTAAATCTTACTGTAGGTTAGTATCAGAACTTTAAAATCACATTAGATGAAAGCTGAACAAACACAAATACACACTCTCAGCTCAGTACCTGTACTGCTATCGACAGCTTCACTTGGCGTGTTCACAGTGAATGAGACAGGTAGCAGCAAGTCAGACGTGTCCATGACAGCAACTCCTGCATCTGAATCACAGCGCCCTCCAACTGCACATTTACTCAGGCTCTGTGGAGAGGTGCATTCTGGGAGCACAAAAATAAGAAGGAGTGAGAATGACTCGAGTGAATGGCCAGGTAGGAGTCAGTCACTGTGGCGATCAATACCTTGCCTGCTTCTCCTCAGTGCCTCCGAGGATCTGACCTGAGTCGGGCATGATGTAGGATCCATGGAGGAAACATTGGCGCCGCTTCGCTGTGCTTTGTGGAGGCTGGACGGGTCGATGCGGACCAGCGTGGAAGCAGACGCTCTCTGCTGCAGCTCCTCTTCCACTCCCTGCCTGTAGTACTTAAGCTTCAGCTCAGTGTAGCGCAGCTTGGCTCGAATGTTGTCATTCTCCTTCTCTTTCAGGGCCTTTTCTCGCTGCATAGCCGTGATGTCCCGCTTCATCAGCGCCACCTGGGCTTTAAGCTCCTCAAATTTGACTCCGACCACTTTGAGCATCTCAGCCAGTACCGTTTCCACCGCGCCGTTCACCGCTCGCTCCACCACCGCACCCATCTGGCCTCGAATCAGCGACACGGCAATGCTGACATCCATCTCATGCAAGAGCACTGACCCCACAAGGGCTGGAGAAGTTCCTAAAAACTGATCCTGCATCCAAAATCACACACCAACTTAGAAAAGCTTTTTTTTTTTTGTTAAAATAACATTAAAATTAACATCATGCAGTAATGCAAAATAAAACAAAAAACCTAATTATCAGCCACAACAAATAATGAAGAACTGTAGGAACATAAAACCTAAATAATAACAATATGCAATAATACTTTGCATGTGTTAACACTTTGGGACTCACCCACACGAAAAATCCATCAAAATCTGTGTCTTACATGTCAATTGAAGGACAAAAACTACTGCTAGAATATATTAAATACACACTCTCTTAAATGACAGAAAAATCAAGATGATAGTTGATATTCAATGAACACAAAGAAATATTTACACTTTCAACAATAAATGTGAAAACACCCTTATTGTATCAGACTGCACAAAATCATTCCAAACTGGAGGGGACTTCATTCCGGATCAGCTCTCAAATTATTGGAAATTGGTGAACATCGCTGTTTTGTGAAACGAGAGTCTGCACGCTGCATTTCTGTAGCTACCCGCGTATCTAACAGTTAGCTTGGTTAGCACAAAACATTAACTTACAGCTAAAGACGTATATTGTTCATTTTGATAAAAATTCCGATTTTAATCCAGCCAGTCTCATACATTTCTATCCACTTTAGTTTCTCCATTATAGACTAAATAAATGAATGAACTCACGTTTTTGGCCCTTGTTGTTATTGGTAGTTGCTAACTTTACAGGGGGAAACGTAAAGTGATCCAGTTGTCTTTGCGACACAGGCGTCAACAATAATACCACTTTAAATAAAACACGGGAGGGAGTTGCAAGTTTCTACTTTACACAAATAGCAAAAAAACAAGATTTAGTTGTCTAAACACAAATGGATAACATGATGACTGGTTTTGTCGTCTTCTTCCTCTTCCTCCTCTTCTTCTTCTTCTTCTTCTTCTTCTTCTTCTTCTTCTTCTTCTTCTTCTTCTCCTCCTCCTCCTCCTCCTCCTCCTCCTCCTCTTCTTCTTCTTCTTCTTCTTCTTCTTCTTCTTCTTCTTCTTCTTCTTCTTCTTCTTCTTCGCTGTCGTATCATCATCATTTTCGCTTACTGCTGCCCCCTGGAGATTGGTTGTTTTTTTAATAGTTTCTTTCTTTCTTTCTTTCTTTCGTTCTTTCTTGTGTGTATGTCGTTTTCCACGTTTTGATATGTGATAATTCTGTACATACCTTAAAAGAAAAAAAAAATCAGTTGCACGGACATCTTGCTCATTTGTTCTTTCATTGCAAATCACAATTCCCTTTTCTATCTTCCTTCACTGCATTTTTATCTGCTTTCAAAGCATTTTAAATGTCTGCATGCAGTTAAGCTTTGAGTCTGTGTTGATCTCCAATAATAATAATAATAATAATAATGGCTCGGTCCTAGGGATAGGGGTCAGAAGATCTGTGTCTGACGATCTGAGATGGCGAGCAGAGGAGTGTCATTGAAGCAGATCGGTCATGGTTTGAGGGGGGAAGGTTTTTGGGGACTTTTTAGGTGACGGGTGCTGTATCAGGAGTGTTGAAGGACAGTTGGCTTTTTGAAATAAAGCAAGTTGTTTTCTTTTTTGGTTGTATGTTTGGATCTTTGGTGTTCAATTGCTCGCATCGAGTAACAGGCATAGCAATACGCTGACCTCTAATCAGCAGGCTGGTAGACTTACTGAGGATGACAAGGAGCAACAGCAATAATGTCCGCCTTACCTAGAAGCTAGAAATTGACTGATGGGAGGTTAGCTCAGGGCTTACTCCTTAACTGGAGCTCCTACACTTTGTGTTGCTTTTCTTCTCCTTTGAGTAAGGGATGAAGTACTGCAAGCTGCTTTGTTGGTACTGCACATGTTGACAAAATGTCACATCCCCATCCTGTTTTGTCATCTTACCAGCTTGTTCCTTATCAGCTGCTGAGTTAATGTTTGAAGTGTGTTCAGTGCTGGAACAAGATTGATCACATATTGGGCCTTCGTGCCTCCCGCAGTCAAACAGGCCATAACATTGGTTTACAAGAGGGACGTCATGGTGGTCAGATAAGTTTAAAGACAACTTGAGGACAATGTGCTACAGTAGAATAAACATTTATTGTCCATAATGACATTTTTAAAACTGTTTTTTTTGTTTTTTTACTGCACAAATAGCTCTGCCTTAGTGCTTATAAAGCAAAAGCCACACTTTCAAATGTCATGTTGGTCAGACAAGTTTAAAGACAACAATTTAAGTGCTAAAATGGCTAATCCTTGTCAGGATTAAACCACCAACTTCTCAATTAACAGCTGTGTTCAATGGCCAGCACGGAGATGCCAAAAATGACTTCTATTCAACATATGCTAACTTGAAACCAAGTCATTCTGAGTAATCTGGTCACTTTTCATTATGTCGTCAAAGCCCTCAATAAACCACAGATACGATGCTGCACTTTCTTTGCTTATTGATACTTTTCTTTACCTTCAAAGAGAACATTCTCTCTTGTTGGGCAAAAACCCCCAAACCACCAGATTTCAGTTTTCTGGTCCTAAAGGATAAAGCACATCAATAGGGCTTTACTGTGTTTGGTCCAAAAGACAGAGGAGAATGTTTCCGAGGACATTCTGCATTCATAATCAATTGGGTTTTTTTAAAGCACATTTTTCCATACTGCAAAAAACAACAACTGGGCAGTCTGTCCACCCCAGACTGCCCAGACTTTGCAATATGGTTTGGAGTTAAGTAGCTGCTGTGCCTTGCCTTGTCTCTACATATTGTAGTCAGTTTGAGATGCTTGTCTTTTGCTTTGGTGACGGTTTAAAGTGCTGGAGGACGCTCTAAAATCTCCCTGTTGTTGGTCACATACAGTACATATCAGCAAAACACCGAACAAATGTCGGACTCAATCGGTTTTGACTTGCCGGCTTGCTCTTTTTCAGCAGGTGTTAGTTTGGCACTTTTGCTTTGCACAGTTTAGGCTCAAAGGTGATACAAGATTGACCCCATATTTCTCCTAAAGATGGCCTTGAAATCATTGCCTACTCCCCATACATGTCATGTCATGTCCAAATGTAATGCGTTACACCTATATAGTGCACTCAAAGTATCCCAAAATGGTTCATGAAAAGTAACAGAACAACGGTGAGTGACAGATTGTTATACAGATAAATTTGAAAAAAGGACATGTACCAGGCTATGTACCACAGGCCTTCATAGATGCTATAATCAAACCTCTCCTTCAAAAATCCACTCTTGACCACATTGGAGCTAATTGGTCTTACGGCCTTTCCTTTGGTGGACGTACCTACTTTAACACATGACTCTGCCCACAGTCATCACCTCACAGAGATATATTGCCAGGAATGGAATGAATGAAAAGTGAAGGCTGTTAATAGTTCTTCAGAACTGAAGAAGCCTTTTGGATGACAGGTGAAACATCTTCGAAGCTAAAAAAAAAAAAGAAGTCCAGATGCCTTCAACTTAAGCACTTAAGGAACCTCAACCTGGATAACTGAAAATCTACAAAAACATCTGTCTGCACACTTACTGGCTTGACTGGTGCCTCAGGACTCTAGATGGGGATTGGTTGGCGCCGTTTTCCATTGAGGATCCCCTATCTCATATTGGTTGGCTTGGATCCTGGTCTGGGGATGGCTCAGCACCATCTGGAACCAGGGACTATACCTCAACAGAATAGACCTGCTACACTGCCAACTCTGGATTTATACTGTGTGTGTGTATATATATATATATATATATGTATGTGTGTGTCACTTATGTACTTCATATATTTTAACATGCATCTCCTTGTGGATCAATTGACTCCACAAGCCTCTGGATTTCTGGAACTCACAGACTTTATATATTTTAACATGGAAGGTTTAAGGGAGGAAGGTTTCAGGAGCCCACAGGGTTTCTGTTCTCTGGTCCTGATGGGTAATGCACATCAATAGAAAAACAAGGTCACACTTCCTTCGGTTTTGGTCACTGGATGGAGTTTCCGAGAAATTTTGCTAGCTATTTTAAAACTGAAAAACTATTAAACAGGCTCTCCTACTTACAAGACTGGTGCTTTGACCAACTAAGCAATAACACCTTTGTGCTCTGCATAACTTTTTGAATACATGCATATCAGCTTGTTATTGCCCTCTTTTATTAGTTCAATGACAGCAACAACAACAAAACAGCAGAATCTCCTAACACAAAAATAACTAAGTTATCGTTCATCTCATTTGGTCAAGACACAATTTCAGAAAGTCACATCCGTTTGGAATAACGCACCAATAACTAGAACTCATACAAAAATATAAAACATTAAATTGTTGAAGCACTTGACACTATATATGACTAAACTTTAACCTAAAAATATGTGGGGGGAAAAATGATTTTAATAAAATGGAAGTATTGCTTAATACATACATTTCAATTACCAGATTAAAAATCTATGCTCAGATAATTAGAAGCTAGTGACTAAAATATGTTATAGCAGAGACACTTTGATGACACTTCAGATGTGTTCAAAATATGGTACATAGTGACTTCAACGTTTTCGTTA
>KV751321.1:3580804-3592363 GCA_001698575.1 Mola mola | reverse complement strand
AATTGTAAGATCACATTTTGTCTTTTATAGCCCAGCTCATACAGAAAATCAGGCAGCATGTGCAAAAAGAAATAAAATCAAAGGAAGACTGGGAGCTGGATGATGGGAAAAATAAAATACCGTTTGCTAAAGAGAAGAATTCTCTCCAGTGGTGTGGTGGCTCTTAGAAGAGCCGTTGGGTTTATTGTTGAGGGCCGCCGGTTTACTTTGAGCTGGTGTACTTGGTGACGGCCTTGGTGCCCTCGGACACGGCGTGTTTGGCCAGCTCACCGGGCAGCAGCAGACGGACAGCAGTCTGGATCTCCCTGGATGTGATGGTGGAGCGTTTGTTGTAGTGGGCCAGACGGGACGCTTCTGCGGCGATGTGCTCGAAAATATCGTTGACGAATGAGTTCATGATGCTCATGGCCTTTGAGGAGATTCCAGTATCGGGATGGACCTGCTTCAGCACCTTGTACACGTAGATGGCGTAGCTCTCCCTCCTGGTCTTTCTCTTCTTCTTGCCTCCTTTGCCGGGGGTCTTGGTTACGACTTTCTTGGAGCCCTTCTTGGGCGCTGACTTGGCGGGTTCAGGCATCTTGCTTCTCTCGACGAACGAGTTGGTCAGCACGCAGCAGCTCTTCTTATAGCTGCCTCGTGCAAACGCGGCTGCGCGATCCCCCTCCTGTGATTGGTGGAGCTGTTCAGGATGGCGGTTTATCCTGGTTTCTGCTTCTCGGTGGGAGGCGGTTGTGTTTCCATGGAAACATTCATTCTACGTTTTCTGCGCAAAAAGACAGAAATGTGTCTTTGTTCGAACGTGCAGAAGAAAACAGTAAACTCAACTCATTACTACGTTTATTTAAAGTAAACTTAATTAAGAGTCAGAGAGCTGAAACTGTCTCTGAAGAAAAACGTCATGTGACTTGTGACTGTTGTCCAGTTTGCCGAGACAGAACGAGGAAAAGGAGGAAACTAAATGAAAACGTGAGATGAGAGTTCAGCTGGTACTCAACATATTAACCCAAATAATGTAGAAAGAAGAGAAACAGAAGTTAATATCTCATGTTGGTAATAAAGCCTCGACAGATTTTGGAGCCAAAGATGCGACAGGAAAGCAGCTAGCAGTGAGGTGAGGTGGCTCTTAAAAGAGCCGTTGTGCTTGCTGGAGCAGTTTTCACCACTTTAAGCTCGCTCTCCGCGGATGCGGCGGGCCAGCTGGATGTCTTTGGGCATGATGGTGACCCTCTTGGCGTGGATGGCGCACAGGTTGGTGTCCTCGAACAGGCCGACCAGGTAAGCCTCGCTGGCCTCCTGCAGAGCCATGACGGCGGAGCTCTGGAAGCGCAGGTCGGTCTTGAAGTCCTGAGCGATCTCTCTCACCAGGCGCTGGAAGGGCAGCTTGCGGATGAGCAGCTCGGTGGATTTCTGGTAGCGGCGGATCTCTCTCAGAGCCACGGTACCGGGCCTGTAGCGGTGAGGCTTCTTCACGCCGCCGGTGGCCGGAGCGCTCTTACGCGCAGCCTTGGTGGCCAGCTGCTTTCTGGGGGCTTTGCCGCCGGTGGATTTACGGGCTGTCTGCTTCGTTCTGGCCATGGTCGCGTCTCTCTGTGAGCGGGAACACACTATGCCGTTAACCGCAGACACGCTGCTTTTAAATTGTGGCGAAACGGTGACGCAGATTGACGCGCCGCTGCTGATTGGTCAGCGGTTCCTCTCGGAGCTCAGCACCGCCTGTAGGAGCGACCCACCCCGCGGAGAGGTGGACAATCTCCGCTGCTGGTTGGAGGAGCGGAGCTTTGAAAAGTCCGCCAAGAGTGAGCGCGACGCCCTCATCTTTTCTGGTTGGTCCGGCACAAACCCCGCACGCTCCCGCGCACATATAACGAGGCTTGTGTGGACCGAAGCTCCACTTTGTTCGTGGACAAAAAGCCAGAAGCGTTGAGACAAGATGAGCGGACGAGGCAAAACCGGCGGCAAAGCCAGAGCCAAGGCAAAGACCCGCTCCTCCCGTGCCGGCCTCCAGTTCCCGGTCGGCCGTGTTCACAGGCTGCTGCGCAAAGGCAACTACGCCGAGCGTGTGGGTGCCGGCGCCCCGGTCTATCTGGCCGCGGTGCTGGAGTACCTGACCGCTGAGATCCTGGAGCTGGCTGGAAACGCCGCCCGCGACAACAAGAAGACCCGTATCATCCCCCGCCACCTGCAGCTGGCTGTCCGCAACGACGAGGAGCTCAACAAGCTGCTGGGCGGAGTGACCATCGCTCAGGGCGGCGTGCTGCCCAACATCCAGGCTGTCCTGCTGCCCAAGAAGACCGAGAAGGCCGCTAAGGCCAAATAAAGCTGCTGCCGAGCGACACCGACAACGGCTCTTTTAAGAGCCACACACTTGTTTCTTCAGAGAGCAGCTGACCTGATGTCACATTTTGACTAAGATTTCTGTGTAATATTACAAGTGTATATGAATATTTCTGTAGATTTATGATTTCTTTAGAATGCTACTCAACCCGTGGTGCTCCAACTCAGGTCAAAACAACAGCTGTGGGTTAATATTCAACGTTACACATGCTGATAAAGGTCCCATGTGCCTCCATATTATACTGAGTTAAAGTTTATTTCCTCCTCATTCATCTGTTGTGACCTATGACTTTTGACACAAATAAGACAATATGAGAATAGAATCATTCCAAAACAACCAAATTAATGAACTCAGAGTTTCAGGGTCTGATGAAGACAGAAAGAAACATGAGGTTCACTTCTCATCAGACTCACTGCAGCAGGTCACTTCCTGTCAGGTTTTTCATCATGTGTTACGTTGCATTTTAGTAAATCATAATTGATATTCTAAAAAACTTAATCTCAGGTGTGAGTCTAAGTTTTACTTCCCCTTTGACACTGTTGAATATTTAATCACTTGATCAAACTGCACTTTTATTGTCCCATAATACAACTAATAAAACTAACTGTAAATTTAACACGTGATGGTTTCATTATTGACTATATTGATCAGTGATAAATGCAAAGACTAATTCATTGTTTTTTAAACACTTTTCTGTCTACTGTCTCATGAGGAAAAGAGACCTGACAGGAAATCAGCACTGAGCATCCAGCAGTTTAATCTCCAGCAGCAATAAATTCCAGAAATATATACATGTAGAATTAGCAGCTAAATCCTGTGTAATGTGTTATGTTGTGTTGTTTTGCTGCTGCCAATGTTAAACATCGTTCATTCTCCTGTCGTTTGACACTTGCTCTGATAGTGTAAATGTGTGTTCCCATTGTAATCCAGCCTTGTGAATGAAGCTGGAAGCTGCTCTTGAGAGGGGATGTGGGCGGCTCTTAAAAGAGCCTTTTTCGGGGCTGAGAATGAAAGAAGCCACTTTACTTCTTCTTGGCTGCCGCCTTCTTGGCTTTGGGCTTGGCAACCTTCTTTACTGGGCTCTTCTTCTTGGCTGCAGGAGCTTTCTTGGGCACCTTCTTGGAGCTCTTTGCGGGGCTCTTTGCGGGGCTCTTTGCGGCCTTCTTGGGACTCTTGGCTGCTTTCTTGGTCGCGGCGGGTTTCTTTGCCTTCTTCGGGGATTTCTTGGCAGCTGCTGCGGGCTTCTTGGCTGCTTTGGGCTTCTTGGGCGTCGCGGATTTCTTAGCTGCGGGCTTCTTGGCTTGAGGCGCCGTTTTCTTTACCGGCTTCTTGGCTTTGGGCTCCGCGGGCTTCTTGCTCGCCTTGAAGGAGCCCTTGACCTGCACCAGAGCGCCCTTTGTCACCAAGCTCCTCACGGCGGTCCTGACGCGGACCTTGTTCTTCTCCACATCGTATCCTCCGACAGCCAGAGCCTTCTTGAGGGCGGGCAGGGACACGCCGCTGCGCTCCTTGGACGCAGACACCGTCTTCACGATGAGCTCGCTGACGCTGGGGCCGCTCTTCTTGGGCTTGGAAGCCTTCTTCTTGGCGGCTGGAGCGGGAGCGACTTCTGCCATGTTTCCTCTCTCGGTCGTGTTCACCGCAGCTGAGTGACGGAACTCTGACGAGTCGGAGCGCGAGACTGCACTTAAACACACCATGAGAACCGTGGAGACTCAACTCGGCCGGCGGCTCCTCCGAGCGGCCTGAACGTCGCCTCACTTGTGTTTTCTCCTCAGCGAAAAACGCTCCAAATTCAACGTGGGAGACGTTGTGAAGGCTGACCGTGACACGAGCCGGTAGCGGACTCTTATCTCTTCGTCCTGAAATCACGCAGAACTCTCATCCTCTCGGCATTTTGCCTGTGGAGCCTCCAAACCTCACACATTCGCCGCGCTGACCGGCGCTGCTCAGCGACTTTTCTCACTCATTTCTCCCCTAAAATGTTTTAAAATGCATCACAGCTCCACCAAAAGACGTTTTCAAAGTGGCCCACGTGTTTGTTCAGGGACTCGGGGCTAAAATATTCACCTGTCAGCGATCAGTTGGCAATAAAGTGAAGTTGTTGTGGAAGCAGCAAACACAGTGATGGTGGCTGAAGCCTGATATCAGAGCTGCTCACCACGGCTGTGAAAACTGTCCTGGACATCACTTTTTAGTAGGTTTCATGGTGATGAATCTACATTTGACAACGACGCAACATGTTTCCTGACAAACAGTTATTAGTTTAATAAGAGAAAAAATGACCTCCAGCTGCATTAATGACAGCTGACTATGAAAATTAAACAGTCAAACTGATTTGAAAGAACTCAGAACTTCTGCTGGCTTGATGATGTTTGACATTACAGGAGCAGCAGCGTAAAATAAAACCATCTTAAAAAGTTCAGCAGTTTCCAAATACACAGTAGATATACAAATAGATGTACATATACATATTTTAGTAAAAAATTATAAGTCTTGGTCTGTGACCAGTTTCATATTCTCATGAATTTCTGACCACTGTCCCTCTGCAGGACTCCAATAAATCCTATTTAGAATCCAAAGTTTACTAATTAAGGCTTTATCTCACATGAGGACTATTTTTTCTAGGTTCTGCAAACATTCTTCATCACATTCTCATCACTAGGTTGAGATCTGAGCTCTCCTGCCTTAAATTGAGAAAAGCTTCATGAACGTCCATCTAAAATAACATTGATTTCATTGAATCAAACTAGTTGAACTAGTTGTCAGAGCCATGTTTTAAGTGACATAAAGAGTTACAGGAAATTAAATGTTACCATTTTTAATCAAGTGGACTTAAGTAAAAGTAAGTAAAATGAGTTAAACGATCGGCTTTGGTAAAAATCATTCTGACGTGTCGATATTTGTACTCGGAGTGAAAGACGTCAAACATAAAAACGAATTAACATAAAATGCTGATTATGAAATATCAGCAAAAACATTAATGAATAGATTAAATATGTTACACTTGATGGTGATACTGGCCATTAAAAATATTTAAAGTGTTAATTAAAATGAAAAAAGGGAAATCTTTATCAATGGAAATAAGAGATTAATTTGAATACTGTTCCAACTTGACTTGTCAGTGACATAATCTTAAAAAAAAAAAACCAAAACAGTCGAATCTTGTTTATTTCTGCTGTGTTTGTACAGACTTTTGTATCGTCCAAAATCGCAAATTCTAATTCGTAATGTGATTATACAAAATATATAGACAACAGATGATGGACATGAGCTCATTAACTTAACACCAAGTGGGAAAACAAGACGGACGTGACTGAACGGGGACATCCACGACTGGAAAGGAGAAAACTTGATTCTCTTGGAGACAGAAGCGGTCCGCTGTGTTCAATGTTTGATGACGTTGCAGCAACGAGCATTTTGATTGGCTAAAGGGATGGGACAGTGGACATGTGACTCGCAACTATCTCGGTATTGAGTGAGACGTGGAACAAAAATATCGATCCGAAATCAGCCTCAACTCCGTGAAGCTTTGCTAGCAAACACCTGCTGCTTGGATTAGTCATTCAGATAGTGAAACACGTTTGGACACATTTAGTCAGCGTAAACTATGAATTAGGCTGCTGAGAAGTGTGTTTCACTGGTATATGAAACATTGCGAGAGCGGATGTGAGCTCTTTCATGACGGGATGTGTGGCCCTGAAAAGGACCTTTGGTTGAGTTGAAGGAAAGAGACGCTTTAACCTCCGAAACCGTACAGAGTGCGTCCCTGCCTCTTCAGGGCGTACACCACATCCATGGCGGTCACAGTCTTCCTCTTGGCGTGCTCGGTGTAAGTGACGGCATCACGGATGACGTTCTCCAGAAACACCTTCAGCACCCCGCGAGTCTCCTCATAGATCAGACCGGAGATCCGCTTCACGCCGCCACGGCGAGCCAAACGGCGGATAGCGGGCTTGGTGATTCCCTGGATGTTGTCACGGAGAACTTTCCGGTGACGCTTAGCGCCTCCTTTCCCGAGTCCTTTACCGCCTTTGCCTCGTCCACTCATTACTACAGTTCTAGTTGTTGGTTCGTTAGTGGCGAGACCAACTATTTATATCCTTTCTGAGGACGTGTTAGAAAACGGAGGTGGGGCCAACTCTTCTTCTTTGTCCTTTTATTTCCAATAGTGACACTTCCGGCTCATGATCGCCATCTACTGTCCCGTGGTGCTGTGGTCAACCCAAGAAGGTAGATGGAACAACATGTCTCCCACACTTGCAGAGCTGTGCAGCTGTTATCAGATTCTCCAGTAATAAAGTAGAGATAACAGGATTCACACATCCGGTGTCCTGAGTATTTTCTAGCAGCTGTACACACAAAAATGATACACAAGTTAAACATCATTAGTGAAATTCTTTACGTCTTTCCAGATGGCAATTTTTTATATATCAAAGTGTTTTTGTGAATAGTAATACGACAAATATGTTTCACTATTTATCAAAGTATTTGGTGAGGTTGTTGTTTTGTTAATGATGTCTTAATGATGTTTTTTTTGTTATAATTCTTTCCTGTTTCAGTGAAAAGTGAAAGATGAACCTTTCATGCAGCTTCAAGTGGATGCAGTGCATCATGAGTCACTGGAAATATCAGAAGTAGGTTTCAAAAGTTATTATTATTATTATTATCATCATCATTATCTTGCTTATAACGAGTCTTTTACAAGCTGTATTACAATAAAACACATACAAAAGCAGGATGAAACAAACTTTTTACAATTGGATTCCTCCCCCAGATGTGACCAGGAATTAATACAGTTAGTATATACACCGATCAGGCATAACATTATGACCTCTTCATCTTGGCACCTATTAGTGGGTCGGATATATTAAGCAGCAAGTGAACATTTAGTCCTCAAAGTTGATGTGTTAGGAGCAGGAAAAATGGACAAGCGTAAGGATTTGAGCAAGTTTGACAAGGGCCAAATTGTGATGCTAGACGACTGGGTCGGAGCATCTCCAAAACTGCATCTCTGGCGGGTTGTTTCTGGTCCGCAGTGGTCGGTATCTATCAAATGTGGTCCAAGGAAGAAACAGTGGTGAACCAGCGACAAGCTCACTGATGCAGGCGGGGAGCAAAGGCTGGCCTGTGTTGTTCGATCCAACAGAGGAGCTACTGTCGCTCAAACTGCTGGATAAGTAAATGCTGGTTCTGATAGAAAGGTGTCAGAATACACAGTGCGTCGCAGTTTGTTATGTACGGGGCTGCACAACTGCAGAGAAGTCAGGGTGCCTACGCTGACCCGTGTCCACCGCCACACTGCATAATTCAGGAATCTATGAATGTGAGCGTATCGTGGCGACTGATTGACTTTTGAAGAGACAGCAGGAGACGAGGGAGACATTCAGTTATATTTCCACGTCCGTGTCGGTACGTGTGCTTGCGCTGGTGCATGAGCAGCTGCACTGTGCCAAAGTGCAGCTTTTCCAACTGTTGCAGGGACAAAGAAGCATTGAGCACACAAAGAATATGAATAGCTATACCTCAATGAGATTTTTATCATACAAGTATGAATTATTTGATTAAACTATTAACAGAAACCTTCAATTTTACATTTTATCAAATTGCAAATTGACAAATAAGGTGGAAGATTTTTTTCTAAACTGTGTGAGTTTGATACCTGCTCAGACTCCTGCAGTTTCACAGTACTGAATGCTGCCAGCTCGTCTCTCATTCACACCCTCCTCCATTCAGATGGAAACAAGGGCAGTCTGAGGTGACCAGGTGATGCTCTGATGTTTGTGTGAGTTCATTAGCATCACACACAGGTGGGAGCAGAGCTGCTTCAGCCCAGACGGTGGAGGGGTCAGATGTGAACAACCATGCAGATACAACAGAGACAGACCACCGTCAGTAGGTTCAAGACAAACAGGACTAACATGAATCACTTTAGAACCGCTTTTTTCCATTTCAATAACCTGAATGGGTCAATTTGTCAGCTTTACATGGCAAAGACCCTGTGTAGCCACTTTAGATGACTAAAACAATTCATCACAATGTCTTAGTGTGTGTTTTTAAGGCCATTTGTGCTTATGTTTACAACTTCCTTGTATTTATATTCCTTCCAAACATAGCAGGTACATAATAAAATGCCAGACAGGCAGGAAATTGTGTAGGCTTTCTTGCTACAGTCAGGCAGGAAGGCTGCCACCTGAAACTTGAAATGAACCTCACATTAGGTTATAAAGTGTCCACAGTCATGAAGTTGATGGAGTGTTGAATCTGTGACAAGGTGAAAATGTGTGAGAGAACTGAGTTGCAAGTCTACTTGACTGAACTTTCAACATACAACTTCCTTGTATTTATATTCCTTCCAAATATAGCATGTATGTAATAAAATGATAAGGAGCAGATACATTAACATAGTCTTACAGTTGACCTAGAGAGACTTTTAGGATGATAAAGTACAAAGACTTGGGGGAAGAAGTAAACTTAGTGTAAGGATATGGACATTTAGAGAAGCAGAGAAGAGAGCTCAGTGCATCATGGAGTGTTCCCCCAGCAACCTAAGACTATAGCAGCATAACTAAGGGCTATTAGGCCAGCCCTAACTATAAGCTTTATCAAAAAAGGAAGGTTTTAAGTCTACTCTTAAAATCAGAGAGTGTGTCTGCCTCCTGTACCCAGACTGGAAGATGGTTCCACAGGAGAGGAGCTTGATAGCTGAAGGCTTTGGCTCCCATTTTACTTTTGGAGATTCTTGGGATCACCAATAACCCTCCTGGGAGCGTAAGGTTCTGGATGTCTGACTGGCCGAACCGTTGCACACATCCCAAAAAACATCCCAAATCACAAGACACGACAAAAGTTATGTTTGAGTTATATGTTACCATTAATCAGAACGTATTTTGATAAGGTTGCAACAAAATTAATGGTTTGCAGAACACTAAGTTCCTGTTATGTCCAGTCAGTCCTCAAAATTCAACAGGTTGGTATCCATGTTCTAATAGTGCCATCTAGTGGCAATTTTGGCAAATAACAGGTACAGTGCTTTAAAAACAAGCTACATTTTTCTTTTTTTCTGAAAACATAGACAGTTTTCTTAAAAAAATGCAGATTTTAATAAATTTACCAATCAAAATAATACATCTGTAAGTACTTTTATAAATAAATAATAATAAACAGTATCCCTTAACCAAACTTCATACAAGTACCAACATACTTTACAAACACGGTCAAATAAAAAACAATCAAAACCAAATCACACTCAGTAAAAGCAGTAAAATAATTTCAATAATCCTGAACGCTATAATTAAAGATAAGCCAACCAGCAGGAACATGTTTTAAAGCCCTGCTAATGAGGATACTGTACAAAGCCTGGAGGAGTCTGTGGAATCTGTTGTCCTGGATCTGGTTCCTGTGATGATATCATGGATGAAGACAGAGGAAACAGGCTCTTCACACATTCTCCCTAACATCTCACCTACTTTGAACGCACATTTCAAAAAGAGTTTTATGGACCTCCGTCCCCACCGAACCCCCTCAGGTGACACACTGATGGATCAGGGTCCATGTCCCACAACATCTTTTCGAGGTCTCTGTGGCGCAATCGGCCAGCGCGCTCGGCTGTTAACCGAGAGGTTGGTGGTTCGAGCCCACCCAGGGACGCTTAATGTTTGCTAACCAAGAAAACATGAGGTCTATAATGTACAATAACTTGACATCAATTATCTCCTATTGTGGAGGATGGGTTGTGTCTTCAAGAAAGTGGAGTCAGTCTGGATGCAAAAAAACATCAAATCAGCGTTGCGAGGGAAGGTGCAGGCTGGCAAACTGAAACAAACAGGCCATGGCATTTTATTTTATGTGACCAACAATGGGAAGATTTTAAAGCAGCCAGCAGACAGTTACGCCTGGCACAACTCAAAGCAGAAGAAAAGCAACCGCAACCGCCTATGATAGAGGGAGACCACACAAGGTTCAGGAGATACTTAAGCTCCAAGTATTATTGCACAGTGGGCAGCGGTGCCATGCTGTTTGGTTCATTGCAAAAAAAATTGCATTGCTTCTGTTCCCCATGTGTCAAACTACTATGTTATCAAATGCAGTCAATGTAACATTACTCAAAACGCAAGAGATTGAGAATGTAGAACGGGAATGAAGTCTGATGGAATCTCCTCTGCGTCTTGGTCTGAGCACTGTGGAGCATTAATGATGTGCTTTACCCATCAGGATCAGACAACAGAAACCTGGTTGGGCTCTTTAAACATTCCTCACCCTCAAGAGAATCCTCTCCTGACAAGCGCACAATTGCCCAAACGAGTGTATCTAATCAGCAACGTCACAGTACTATTGTGTGTAAGATTTTGTAAGCTCTCCGACAGCAAGATGACTAGTGACTTGGGTTAAGAGTCAGGCTTGGTTTGAAATTGGCCCTTGTCAAAGAAGATCTACTTTGTGGGGCACAATGGGTCAGTGTACCTTGCTGCTAATCAGGAGGATGGTTGATCAAGCCCACCAAGAGATTAACATTTACTCCATTGTGGCACATTGTCCACGGTGACGTCCATCTTGTCAACAAACTTGACATCAATCCAAACTCTATTGTACAAAGCTTGTTAAAGGGGAACTCTTGTGTCCCACCATTGTGCTGCACATAGTCAAAAGTTTATTCGGTCAGGTTCCATCACTGCTGTTGAGAAGAGTTGTGTCATCTCTGTTGACTCCATCAGGGCAATTATTTCACGGCAAAAACTCTGTTGTAGATGTGAATGTGATAAACATGCACATGTCTTATCAAAGTCTTATGGGATACCTTGCCAAGGGGAGCGCTAACCTTTTGCCCCCCTTCTGACCGTTCCCACAAATGAAACCGACCAACCCTTCGCCTTGATGCCTGGAAGCTGATGCAGAGCTCATATCTTAGAGTATAGTTTCTCCTTTTGTGTGTTGCAGATGCTACTCTATGTGAATGTGATAAACATGCACATGTCTTATCAAAGTCTTATGGGATACCTTGCCAAGGGGAGCGCTAACCTTTTGCCCCCCTTCTGACCGTTCCCACAAATGAAACCGACCAACCCTTCGCCTTGATGCCTGGAAGCTGATGCAGAGCTCATATCTTAGAGTATAGTTTCTCCTTTTGTGTGTTGCAGATGCTACTCTAAAAAAAAAGTCAAGCGTAGGTAGAATTTTATAAATAATTCTATATTTCACTGGGTGACTAATATACTTAAATGACA
>KV751321.1:3553094-3570300 GCA_001698575.1 Mola mola | reverse complement strand
CACACACACACACACACACACACACACACACACACACACACACACACACACACACAGCAAGGCAAGAAGCAGGCAGAGGCTGCAAGTTCATTTGGAGTTCAGATAAAGGTTTGAAACTCCATCACAAATAAGAACAAAAGAAGCTTCCCAGTTTGCCTGCACATTAACCGCTTCACAAGCAATAAATAATCCCCAACATAAATCATACAAACATGGTAGGGCGAGGAGGTTGAGTCGCTGCAACATGTGGGAGAGAGATCATTGGGGGGGGTGTCCTTTAATTTATTTCACTCGGTGACATTGTCCATCCTATAGACTACAGTGGTGGAGCAGTCCTGGTGTGACTCAGTGGAGGACACCTTTTTCCAAAGAGGGGCTTTCAGAGCTAGCTCCTGTTGGAGACTCTCGTAATCCATGGGTCC
The DNA here is from genome assembly GCA_001698575.1 of Mola mola. Lineage (NCBI taxonomy): Eukaryota > Metazoa > Chordata > Actinopteri > Tetraodontiformes > Molidae > Mola > Mola mola. The sequence goes on along the minus strand of KV751321.1, from coordinate 3,569,878 downwards.
AAAGGACTGCAGCTGTTTCAATCGACACGAATAACACGTTAGTATCGCCCGTCTTCGTGTGTGAGAATGGTTTACTGAAACAGAAACCCAGAAAAACCAGAGCCAAACCCGTTAATCTAATCATTTATTAGCAAAGTCGGTCGTTTTAACATCTCGGCTGATTGCAGCTGTTCTCGACAGGTTTCCATAAGCACATTTTTATGCACATTTTTTGATTTGCGCATGAGAAACATGACTGGAAACATCCAGAAGTATCACATTAAAGTATTTACGCTTGAAGGATGTGGAAAAGTTGGCGTATCAACGTAAGCTAAATGTGAGTAAGTGGAGACAGATGAAGTGAATAAAGGATGACGTTTAGAGATTGCCTGAGTTAAACGTCACCCAACTCACCGGTTTTCCACTGCAGGAAAGAAGCGGCAGCTGCAGCACATGAAAAGCATATATCAGTAGCAATTGTTGACTTTTTGTAGTATTTCCAGTGTCCATTATGCTGTTTTTGTTGCGTTTTCCTTTCCTTTTCCTCTACATTTACTTAGTTGCGCTGTTTAATTGCATCATCAGTTTGCGCCTTCTACTTCTTCTGTGGTAAAGAAACATTGCCATCTGCTGGCTGTCTCGATGAACTAATTCCTATTATTCACGTGTTAGCGGATGGGAACGCGCATTAATGCACATTTTCTTTTCTCATGTTTTGGAATTTTTTTTTTTTTACAATTTGCAGTACATCTTAATGAAAACCCAGCTGCTGACCCGACCGGGAGAATAGACACGAGGCCTATTTTTCACAAACACCGTGCTGAATTGCACAGAGCAGACAGAGTTGAGCAGGAAGTTAGCCACAGGAACAGCATAGAGAATGCAGAGAATTTTAAAAAATAAAACGCCATGTGGACTCCAAATCTTGTTTTACTTACTCAAAATGGGAAAAAAAAGGTTATTTCAGTGTGGCTACCGCTGTGTATGTGTGTGTTCAGAAGGTGGTGATAATGCACCAAAAAGCTGTGAACTTTTGGAGGAGGTTGAATGTCCACTGTCTGGGCGGGGGTTTTTGTCATTGACTATGTGTTTCAATGTTTACAAAAGTCGATTATAGTAGAAACATATTTTCATAGAGATCATAAGGACGTCAATAAATATCTGCTATTGGCCATAATGGAAATTTTTACAAGGGTTATCACTTTCGACCAAAATATTCACATGGGTGCATCCCTCATTTTGTCATGTGACCTTTACTGTGTTAGTCTAATGAGCACGTAATAAAATGATTTTTAGGAAAACAAGATCCTGGTTTTTTACAAGCTCCAGTTACACACGGACTCAGGTGAGAGATGCATTCTAATTTAATAAAAAAGAAAAAAAAGTTGCTCGCTGTACTTTTGGTTTCACGTGGGACACAAACCCAGCTTCCCTGTTAAATTCCAGTGATTGTTTGACCCATCCACCGCTATGGCCTACTCAAGAGGAGGTCAAAGTGCTGAAAGTTCAACCAGGTTGAACTCTGATGATGCGCTCCGGAGTCACTGTGTGTTCCGCCACACAAGCCCCTTGAAATCACAGGTTTCCAAGCGCAGTGGAGTCATTGTCATGTCCTATGTGAAAGCCCCTTCAGTGTGCAGACTTTCTCGCTCTTTAAACTACATCACCTGATATTATTTTCTCAATGACACTCAGTCGAAATGGTGAGGAAAAAAAACTCGTAAAACGCGCTAAATGACATGCAAAAGCTAAAATTTGTTGTGATAAGACAAGATTCAGACACTGGAATGGGACTCATTCGAGACCAGGCTGGGGAAATGTATTAAAGACTGTCTTTGGCTCTAGTTTTTCATCTATTTGGGCCTTTACATATTTTTGAGATGTTTTTGTAAAAGTTTGAAGCACCACAATATTTATATTTAGGTAATTTAGCTCCATGTTATTTTGTAAAAGCTCGAGCGATAGAAAGAAGTGCAGTAAAGAGAGGCAGCTCACTCAAAGACAGAGGAAGAAAAAGTCATCTTATCTGAACATACGAGTATGTACTGTCTATATGTTGCTATGGATATCAGCATGTTAGCCAGCAGCTATAGAACGACCTATGAAATGTGGCCCCCGCGATGACCTCGCGTCACCTGTATCGTCGACTGTACTGCTCAAGTGTGCGATAAGAAAAAAAGGCTGCTGTTTGCTCCTCACTACATGTCCTTACCCTCTGATCCCCTCCTTCTCTGCGTGGGTCGTATTTCTTGGCAAAGTGCCTGAGGTTGTCGTAGTTGTGGAAGTTGAAGAGCTCCACGAGGTCCTAGAAAGAAGAGCCATGGATACATTCATTAATTTACTATGTCATTCATATTTCATCCCAGAGCTGCAACAAATAATCAATTCATAGACACACTACCATCGATTATGAAAAAAAATAATCATTCACATAAGAAAAGATGTCAAAATTCAAATTTCAGAACCTCAAATGTGAATATATTCTGCTTTCTTGTTCTCTTTGTGACAACAAACTGGCTGCTGGTGATGGTTTCAGCAGTGAATATATCTAAAATGTACAGGAGTTCACTTCCTTTAAGAAACAAATGGGATTACATGAGCACAGACGCAGATTTGTGCACCCTGTGATGCAACGTTTACTGAGATCTGTGTGAGGCTCGGCCTCCGGGCACTCACTTAGACGGTTTCAGTCGCCCAGAGGATAACACAGCTATGACTAAACCTCCAGAGCATGGTTCCAGAAGTAATGAACAACAACACAGTAGAGAACAAAACTGTACTAGATTATATATTGCATCAAGACTAGGGAGACATTAGATCTACTTGTTGCGCATTTATGCAACTCATCTGATAAACATTTCACCTCTGGACATTTTCCTTTAGCTTCTAAAAATGTCACGCTACAAAATTTCTTAATTAGTTCACGCTGCAGGAACGCAGCAACCTGCTCTTCTGTTTCTAAACATCACGTACCGTGCAGAACTGTATTCCTCTGACAGAGTTGCCCAGCTTGTCCAGCGGAGGTGACCAGCACATAATCCCCATCACGTTGGGTACAACCAGCAGGATCCCTCCCGCTACTCCGGACTTGGCCGGCAGACCAACCTGCAACAGGGAAGACAGGCCAGTTACATGAGAGACGAGCAGCCTCAGTCACAGCAAGGCAGCAACACAATACTGAAAATACAACAGAATCCAGAAAGGACAGGTCGACACTGCTTCAGTAATTCATTAGATAGTGTGATTTATCCAGCGTGTGACATTGTAATGACAATTGATCTTTCTTTGAGTGAGCAGCATACTGTTTCTTAGTAAACTGCTTCAAATACAACAGATGTTTACATATATGATTCACATGTTACTCAGCTTTTTACTAGCTGCTTCTTACTCAGTCACTCGACATTCATAGGAAAGATCTTTGTAAAATGATGCTTCCCATCACAAGAAAGAGATTAAATGTTTCGTCCCTTGATACTGCGAGTAATTTATACCAATGTAGTAAAAAAAAAAAAAAAAAAAAAAAAAAAAAAAGGAAAGAAAGAAAACAAAATTAACAGATAACTCTTCCAATACTAGAGCAAAAAATATATATATTCTTAAAATAGTCTTAGAGAGTCCACTCTTTATTTACAAGTACTACTCTATTGGACCAGCTCATATATTCCCTCTTGTAATGTTTTTACTTACGTGGAAAGCAAACTGTCCTGAGAAGTCATACATGCCACAGGAGTGCATCAGACTCAGCGTGTTCCTCACAGCCTCGGGGCTCAGTACACGCTCTCCCGTGATTGGACAGATGCCACCATTAGCCAGAGTCGCTGCCATGACACTGGCGCTCTCGCAGGTCACCTCAATGGAGCACAGCTGGAGGATCACACAGAAGAACAGTTTGTATGATTTCTCTATCATGAGTTTCCTATAGTGTCTCTTAACGCCTCGCGATCTTTGGGGGAATTAGTGGTTTAAAAAAAAAAAAAAAAAAACAAAGATGTGAACGAGTGAGCTTGCAAAGGTTGGATTGTTTCAGTTTCCCAACGAAGATGTTTGAGTGAGGCTAAAACATCTTGATCGCCCTCTGGTGGCTAGCTTCGGTATCGGTCATAAGCCTCTCCTCTTCCATTACTCAAGGTAGGACTCAGGCCAAAACAAAAACGCAAAGTACTCCTCAAATCCATTTTTTAAAAGATGGTTTCTGTAGCTTTAGTGTAGTTTATCATTAGTACATAGGAGTTTAAAGGAGTTTGGCACAACGAATGATGTGAGGATTGGGATGTGGTCTGGATACTAAGGTGGGATCAATGGTGCAAGACAAAAGTCAGAAACCTGTATTCGTTAAAAAATAAAGAGAAGAAAATTGAAAGTGAAAGCAAATTAAAAAAAAAAAAAAATTCCCTGTTACACTCACTTGAAAGTAGAAATCCAGTATAGATGTCATGTCTGTCCCCTCAGGGAAACACTGCAGAGAAGCACAAGGACAAAAACTCATCAGCTACTGCATGTTTCAGGATAATAAACACCTGCTTGGGTAAAAGATCTGTAGGTCTACTAGAATTGAGCTAGTTCTAAATAAAAGGTGAAGCAGAAGAAAATTTTTGTACAATTACAAAAAATATGTTTAATCTGATTCCACTGCTTAAATGAGAATTCTGGTTATAACATCTTATTTTCCAAAGTTTCAGGCTCTAAAATTTCACAAAATCTAAGGGTTTTTTCTCTTTTGGGCAGGTAAAACTATTGGAAATAAGTTGTTTTTTTGCCACTAATTATGTTCGAGATGTTTATGAAAGAGAAAGAAATTGTAATAAATCTATTTCACAAACCTTTGTAAACATTGGAAAGCAGTGAACAACAGAGGCCCCCCTATGCAACTGACTGACTGTGTCTGGGGAGCTCCGTCAGCAACAGGATGCAGAAAAATTTGTTTCATAAAGAATGTTTATTGTTACTAAGTCAAAAACACACAAGTATTTCACTGTAAAAAATCTATTCTGTGTTTCCAGTCACTTTTATTAACCATTTGAGAGTAGTTAGTTGCCATAAAAAGTAACTTATGTCGAGCAATTTCACTTGCAGATTTATTTGTGAAATTAGAGCCTAAAACTTGAGGAAATAGAGCTTAAGTTAAAAAGTATGTTCTCTTGTAAGTGTTATCCTTGCAGTTACTGCGTTTTAACTTATAGGTCAGAAAAACATAAACAGACCGCAGAAAAATGTCATGATTTGCCCAAGGTCAGACCTTTTTTTCTTTCAGGTAGTAGCCGATGGCAAAGTTCCTGTCGCCCGACTCCCGCTCCGACTGGAATCTGTCACATACAGAACACAAAATTCCCATTAAGGACGGAAACATTTGCACTGTGTGTGTTGGCATTCCATTACCCACCCCTCATGTGTCAACACATCCATCACTCTCGTGTCAACATGTGACAACACTGCAACATGAGCCCCAGTGCTTGGCTTTTATCCACAAACAGTGACAGCGTGTGATGTCATCATGCAAGTGACATTTATAGCACAGATCTCAGTTACACCCATCCTGAATCTTAACAGAGTTTTAATCAATAAAATGGACAGATTCTGCTCTGGGAGAAATAAAGTTAGCAATATTCATTCACTCATTAACACTTTTCCTAGATACAGTCAAAGAAAGCAGAGAAACTTATTAAAGCCCGGCTTTATTTAAATAGGTAATAACCTCAAAATAATAATAATAATGCTTGGTAAATTTAACATTAACGGTCCAAGAGCATTTTTTGCACGTTTATTTTGAGTTCACATCGAGAATAAACATCTACCACAAGCTGAACAATGTTTGCCACTGGGGATGCAACGATGCACTGCAAAGCAGTTGAAATTCTATACAATTACGTGATTTGTCCAGTTGATTGAGTTGTTAAATGAGTTGCGATATAGGTTTTTGCAGATGTCGTTGATCCTCTATTCTGTAACTTCGCTTCAAGGTGTTTTCACACCACCATGTTGTGCCTCGCAGCCTCCCGTCAGTTTAATGAGGGAAGTGCGGCAGAAGGACAGTTGTTTCGGACGCAGCTGTAGGACCAGGAAGCTGTTGCCAACATGTTAAAATTATTGTCTGAAAGAGCTACTGAGGTGAAACAGGAAGTTTGAGGAATCTCATGCTTGATTTCCAGAACAAACCCCAGCTTTGAGACAGGAAATGTTTTCATTTTCTCTTTTACAGCAGAAAGTAAATGTTCAGTGTTATGCAGATTGCAATGTTCATAACCTCCCTACCTCACAAGTGAAAAGGCATTCTGATTTTATGGAGAAATGGTAAGAAAAATCATGTTTTCTCCTATTTGTCCGTGAATAATAAAAATATACATTTTCATTTATAATTGGTCTTAAATCTCATTAAAAAAAAAAAAAAAAACGAAAATATGAAATCATAACAAAAAATGTGATTCACGAGCAAACAATTGTGTATAGTGAATCGTTACATTCCGTTTTTACCACTTTAACTAACTGCTAGCTAATGTCCTCTACAGTGACCGAACATCCATTATGAGGTAACCAATAGTTCGTTTATTCATGACTACTTTAGAGCTACATAGCAAAATTAAATTATCAAAATTTGGATTTATTGTAGAGGTAATGACCTGAAAATTTATTTTTTTTTAATTAAACAGCTGAGGGGGGGATCCGGAAACATAACTGAAAATTACTTACGTGGCGTTGCTGAAACTCACATACTCGTTTCCTGCCAACTTTTTCAGAAAGTTCATGACCTGGAGGGACAACAGTGGGAATGTTCAGAGGGACACGTTAAACTCTGTTAATGTATTTGGGATGCCCATCATGAAGTAAGTCAGGCGGAATAGCAGGAGTCCTAACTGCATGCTGCATACTAACCGTCATAGTAAACTGATTTTGCTTTTGTCATGATACTTTTACTTTATATTAACAGGGAACAATACATTTAGACTTCACAAAGAGAAAAAATAATTAATGCTTTTTCAAGGGCTCTTCTTTTAGCCGTTTCACAATGACCTGTATCTTCACCACTATTGACTAAATTCTTCACTCTGGGTTTTAAATTAAATTTCTTCTCTCTTGTATCCCCATTCTTTACTTTCAACCAAGGAAGTAAGGGAATTCTCTCTCTGTTGAGCTGCTAAATACTTCACAATGCTCACCAGCTCGTCTTTTATTGTAGGTAGCGTACGGTGTCATTTATTTAAAATACCTGCTTACAATTAGTGTGTAGTAAGAAACTGTCCACATTTGATTAATTTAAACGATAAGCAACACAGTAATACAGACAGTTTATGTGGGCGAAACTTCACTTCTGACTTTAGTGTATAGTCGTTATACTTACATAATCAAATTTTTCTGCATTGCTTGCACCTTGCTGAGAACAAAACAAAAAAAATAAGCAGTTAGTAGTTTATTCACAGAGATACTGAAGAGGACAAGCACCGCATCAAAAAATATAACACTAATGTAATGCTACTACTGACAAATTAGCACTAGAATTAGCAGTTGTGAACAGAATTTTATTACAAATGGGGGAAAAAAATTACATGAGCTTTCCCACACGTAGATACAAAATATCAATAGGATTGGTTTGCGAACAGGTTACAAAGAGGGAAATCTTTGAGTGAAAAGGGGGTTTTAGTAGACATGTGCATCACCAAGGCTTAGCTAGTTATATAAAAACATGTCTCACTGAGATCAGGGATTCATTATAATTTCAACTCCAAAAGTAAAAAAAGAAAAATGTAGAAAAATATATATATTGTTCTTCCACAATCTGAAGCAGCCCCAAGTGTGTGAATGTTTCTATATGACATTGTGACTGCACAGAGGTGTGGGCATGTGCAGGCAAGTTTGTATTATGGGTTATCGTAATGCAGGCGTGTGTTCGCATGTGTGTGAGAATGTACATCTACTGTAGGCCAACATGTGAAATGTCAAAGTCTGTCAGCCAAAACAGGGGGGAAAGAGGAAAATACGGGAGGGTAAAAATCACAACTTAGCTAAGTGAACATTTATCATTTTATCATATTGATGCTGTGTGAAACACAATAGCACATTTGAAGTGCTATAATTTCATATGATTTCATTAATTACTCATATTCTCAATGAAAAAATTTAGATTTATAAAAAGGAGCAATACTTCATGCTGGCAATTCATTTTAAATTCTACACTTTACTGTGCAGAAGCAAAAGTAGGGACTGATGAAGATGTTAAAGAGTCACTAAATGAGGTTTCTACAGAGCTGACAAGGAGAAAGAAAAAGAGGAAGAGGAGTCGGGATCAGGGGAGTGGGAGAGTGTGAGGAGATAGATATGGAAAAGGAAGAAAAAATTACCAACGTCATTTGACCTGCAGCAGCAGTCATTATTTCCCACAGTTCCTAAGTCTGCAAAATATGCAACAACATACAAAAACAGCAACATGTAGCCTTCAAGCACCATGTAACAACAGTTTGAGGCATTATGCCACAGCAACCATCCCATAGTTTTCCCATTGAGGTTAAAGCAAATTGTGCGAGCAGATCAATGGCTCCACATTTGTGCTTCAATATGAAAAACAAAAACAAGACACTGAGACACGGATGATGATGGTGAGCAGATGTGCACACGCTGTCTCTGTGAGTGTGAGGTGTGACTTTGTCAGCTGAACAGGTTTGTGGTATGCAGGAGGAGCAACCGGTCTATCACCACCAGCTAACATATTTACATTGTGCAAATTAAAACAACAAGATGGGCAACAGGTTTGACTGGAGCACAGTAAACATCTAATGTCATGCTTCTGAGTAAATAAACAGTATCCTAACAGTATCAGTATCAGTATCATCCTATGTGTTTTTGAACTGCACACAACAAGTAGATTTCATGAAATCTTTTTTTTTTTTCTTAAACCATTTTATCATTGATTAATTTTATCACCATTTACCAAAAATTCACTTCCTTCTTTTGAGTAAAAACTGCAAGCTCACACATGTTAACTGGTGAAACAGCATAAATCCTAGACCCATCTTTTGCTCAACAGGCAATAAATGTTGCTTAACAGTGTTAGAAAGGTTGATTTGTTATACTGTGCTTAAAAATTAACTCCACGGAACAAACTTGTCTCTAAACAATTGATTACTGTGTCAGCTATTTTATCACGTTAGTTTTTAATTGCACAATACAAAGGTGCAGTATAAATGATTAAATGAGTACTACCTGAGGCTCCACTTAATGTTTTCTGATACAGTAAAACAACATGATCACCTATATGCAGATTAATGCCTATTTACCAACTGGTAAAGCACATGAGGCAAAATATACTTAGAATTACCTAAGTATACTAAGTTAAAAAGTGTTATGTGTTCAGGGTGGAAATGGAAAACAAGCACAGATGAAAAATACATAAATGGATTTCATGTGGACACTGAAAACACACAGTTACCACAACATGATATTTGCAACTGTATTTTCCTACTACTTTCATATACAAGAGGTCCAAAATCAAACAGGCTCAGCATGCAGTTGAATTACTCTGAAGGCTTTCAGCAAAGAATTCTTCCGCTTAAGTAAAAACAACTCATATTAACTCAGATATTTGCATATTGTTTCTTAAATTAAAATGTAACAAGGGGGCAGTTCATCATCACTAATAAATAAAATTTAATTCAAAGGTCCACTCCAGAAAAGCTACAGTCCTTGAGGTTGACAGTGTTGTTGAAAATATACGTGGAAAAAAAAAAAAAAAATCCAATACTTAGAAAACCAAAAATCTTACAGTCTAGAGTCTGACAACAGGGCTGGGGCAGAGTAAAGGTGTTTATAGGCAGCTCTTGTCTCAGTGTGTGTGTGAGTGCTAATAATCCACTGCTATCACTTATTATGGAAACAGAACCTAATTGGGATTTAAAACAAGCTCCAAAATCTAACACTGCCAACGTAAAATCGAACCTGGCATTCAAGACCGTTTAATTTTTCTTGTGCATACGTGCGCGCTGCAGCTTGGCAGACTGCACCTGAACTCACTGTTATCACTCAAATTGTGCGTCATCCAAACAATGATGCCAAGAGGCCGAGACAGGCGAGTTTTTGTGTGAGCCGACTATGGCTCCTAGGTTATTTTCAGCAGGGACGATGAAGAACAGTGCGTGTGCTGGGGCGGCTAAGTGCCTTCAGGAAGGATTAACGCAAGACTTAAATCACCACAACAAGACGCATGGCAGTGGACTACAGTGGTGACCTAGAAACAAGTTCAGTTGTCAGTCAGTCATAAATATCTGACTGGGACAGAGTTTGTGAACACTAAATAATGATTCCTGATAAAGTGTGGACATGGCATTACATCAACAAAATGCTGCATTATTGCGAGTCATCTTGCGAGAATTTCATTTTGTTCAAACTAATTTTAATTTAATCCGATTATGCTGCCAATATTAATGTTAAACTTCATTCTGTCTGCGTGATACAGCAGCTCAGCAAATGCCCACAAAATGAGGAATTCTCCAGCTAAGACTTCAGAGGAAATGACACACAGACCGGACATAAAAACAAACACTGATGACATAGAAAAGGTGTTGTACTGCTTTTACCTTTATCAGTGAAGTACAAACGATAGCGCCAGCATTCACCATGGGGTTGTGGGGCTTATCTGTGAAAACAACAGTGCAAATATTCAGTCATGTCTCTGCATACAGATAGATAAAACAGTTAGATTCAAATACATGCAAATACATGCAGATCCTACATGGACACTACAGATTACAATTGAGTCGGTGACTGTGAAGGAATTTTAACAGCGCATTCATAAACCAGCAACAGAAGGTGGATGTAGTTATAAACCTGTCTTTAAAAACCTCTTCTTAGTGTGTCACTGCTATGTTGTGTGAGCTTAACTCACTAAATTTAAACAGAGCCCGCAACACAGATCCTGCTAAGAAAAAAGTGAGAAACTAAAAGGAACTGATTTCCAGTTTTATAGCATGATGTTATAAGTAAACAACATAAGGAGAGGATGGTGATCTCCCTCTTATTCCTAAAAGAGTTCAAGTGCATTTACAATTAAATCACCTAAATTTACTTGCCAGTGTGTGTGTGTGTGTGTGTGTGTGTGTGTGTGTGTGTGTGTGTGTATGTGAGAGAGATCTCCTTGCACAACACAACAAACAGCAGGCTTTCCTGACAGGCGAACGGCAAAATTCCAACACAAGGTACGGCAACAAGATGGCCGAGTTTAAATACCAACAAACCACCCACCAGGATGAGTCGCGGTAAATATTGTAAGATTTTTCTATATTAAAAATGTCCCATAAGTAAAACAACCCTAACTTTAAAAAGGGTAACCATTTAAAAAAATATGTTTTTGTCCTTTTTATTTTTGAGCACAAATATAGGTGATAGATAAATACTGTTGGAAATGAAGCTGACATTTGCCAAAGCTTGCTTCCTTTTCTATACCTTTCTGACTGCATTTCCCATATTCAATTCGTGTGACGGAAGCAGAGTGAGGAACTGACAATAGGATGGCTGAAAGATGTTTTAACTGACTGTCAGATGTTTGACTCTCGAACCAGCCTACTTGTAGCAGAAATTGTGATGCACCTTGTTGATATGATGTCCCACCATGAAAACATCCTGAAGAAAATTCATTGTTCGTTTTGCTCTAGAAATGCTTCTGTATCCCAAATTTTGTTCTGCAGTTCCACAACAGAAGCTGTCGAAAAGACTTTCTTATGTTACATTCTTATATTTCAGTCATATTTTGAATGTAGGAGTTATACTTAAGTATTTTCACAGAGTGGTATGAGTACTGTTACTGCAGCAAAGACTTTGAATATTTCTTCCACCAGAATTGATGGCCGCCCTCATCTCATGCATTCACCGAGCAGCCCAGCCCTCATTCGTTCTCCAGAGGGGTGTACTATGACGTGAGATTATTGGGTTGGTGAGCTATGTTGAGTCTAAGCAGAAGTTTTCAGTGTCACAAAGGTGTCACTCTTGGTTAGCTCACCATCACAATTTATCATGACACCTGTTCCAGGGAGGTTACATTGAGAGTTTCAGCTTAACAAAATTGATGGTTAACAGTGGTATTTACAAACTTGCCGAGCCATATATGAAAGCGCAGTACGCATAGCAATGCCATTAAAAGCAAGGGTGATATGCAGGGTTGTAACAACCACAGAGGGATAAAGCTGATGAGCAACACAATGAATATTTGGGAAAGACTAGAAAGAGTAGTGGAAGCGCGGCTAAGAGACAAAGTGATGATTTGTGAGCAGCACAATGGTTTCATGCCAAGAAAGTGCAATACATATGCCATGAATGCTGATGGAGAAAAATAGAGAAGGACAAAAAGGGTTGCAATGTGTCTTTGTGGGGTTCTGAGGGAAGAATTGCGGTACAGTTTGAATAAGTCTGGAGTGGAAGAGAATTATGTTAGACTGGTGTCGGATATGTATGAGCGCAGTATGGCGCTGGTGAGGTGCGCTGTAAGATTGACAGAGGTGGGAGTGCATCAAGGATCGGCCCAGAGCCCCTTCCTGTTTGCAATGGTGATGGACAGACTGACAGATGAAGTCAGGCAGGAATCTCCGTGGATTATGACACTTGCAGATGACATTGTGATCTGTAGTGAGAGCAGAGAGCAGGTGGAAGAAAACCTGGAGAGGTGGACGTACAGTATATGCTGGAAAGAAGAGGAATGAAAGTCAGAATACATGTGTGTGAATGAAAGGGAGGCAAATGGAAGAGTGGGGTTACAGGGAGTAGAAGTGGAAACGGACCATGAGTTAAGATACTTGAGGTCAACTGTTCGGAGTGATGGGGACGTTGGCAAAGAGGTGAAGAAGCGAGTGCAGGCAGGGTGGAGTGGGTTGAGACAACTGTCAGGAGTGATCTGTGACAAAAGAGTAGCAACAAAGTGAAAGTAAAGGTTTAAGAAGGTAGTGAGACCAGCAGGGTTGTTTGGTTTGGAGACGATGGCACTGACCAAAAAACAGGAGGCAGAGTTAAAGATGCTGAGATTCTCTTTGGGTGTGACGAGGATGGACAGGAAGAGGAACGAGCACATCAAAGGGACAGCACAGGTCGGACATTTTGCATACAAGTGAGAGGCCAGATTGAGATTGTTTGGACATGTGCAGAAGAGGGACCGTGAATACATTGGTTGAAGGTAAAGAGGAAGACCAAAGAGGATAGTTATGGAAGAGGAGATTCATGGGAGGTGAGAGGAAACGCAGATAGTTGGTGTGAGAGCTGTGGCGACTCATAGGAAAAGGTAGGTAAAGGCAAAAGAGGAAAAAGAGTAATACGTCATCGATTTCCATAAATTATATCACAAAGCATCAATCAAATGTTTAAATTTGTATCGTGCTACTTTGATACCATTAAACATCATCTTTTTCAATACGTAAAAGAAGACTTATTTTACAAGAACTGCATGAATCAGCATGTGCAGGAAAGTAACCAGAAAGCTCACAGAAGTGAAATTATGGTCAAAGTTATATCTTTCTGCAATGGTAAAACATTAGTACAATTCAATTTACTAATGTTAAAAGAATTAATTAATAAGAATTTTGGTATATTAATGTATTGTGATACATATCGAATTGTGTCCTTTATATCGTGATTTGTATTGCATCGTGAAAATTATCATCACATCAACAGTAATTACAACAGTGCAAATAATTTGCATCTTAAGTAGAGCGTGGTTCATTTTGTGATGAAGGTTAGTTGCATAACAGTGTTTATGACATTAAAATCTCTAACTGGTGCGCCGGGGTTTGTCGAGGCAGCTTATAAAGAAGAAAAACCTGGCTGTGTTGAACTTCCTCCGTAGCGCAACCCTCAGGACAGGACGCATTGTTGAGTATTTGCATTTAATAACAGGATACCCCACCTTGTGTCACAGAGTTCATGTGGGAATATAATGTAGAGTATCTGCAGAGGTATGTGAAAATGCAAAGAACGTACAGTGGAAAAACTGTAAAAGCCGTCAGAAAAATATTACTCTTCTATAAACCTTTTCTTTTGATTATGTTTACCAGCCCCCCTCAATGCTCCATTGTGTCTGAGACAAAAAAAAAAATGGCTGATGTTGTAGTTAAGTGACAGTTTGCACATAAAGCACGGAAACCATTCAATATATTTGCAGAGAACTAGGAAACACTAACTGCCTAAACACAGTTAGAACCCTCTGCTGTTGACAACACATTCTGCTTGCAGTTGGTCTGCAGGGCTCAGTAAACATGAAGGTACGGAGCCAAAGGAAAGACTCACCGTCTTCATTAAGAAAGAGCTTGTTAAAGCGCAGGCCGCTGGGCTCCTTGCCGATGAAACTGTGCACATACTCTGTGCCGTAGTCATTAACGGCCACGGCGTACTTCAGAGGCTTGACACAGGACTGCAGACAGAAGGGGACCTTGGAATCACCGACTGTGTGTCTGCAAAAGGCACATGATGAACAGTTACAATGTGGCAAGCAGCTGCAGTGCCTGACATTAGAAGCAACTCATTTAGAAAGAGAAAGCACATGAAAATGAAAGTGAAAAGAGAAAGTATTGGAGCAGAATGTGTTGATCAAAAGACAAAGGGTTTGGTGAGGGTTACAGTATTACAAAAGAGGTCGACAATTTCCTCAGTGTCATGTTATTTTTATGACTTTCCCTCTTCAACATAACAAAATTGCAAACTTACTGTATGGAATTTTGCCACAGCGTAGCACAACAACAAACTGACATCATTTCACTACTCTTTGGATTGTCCCCCTGTTCTAGTTTGGCTTTTATTGGGGAACGCAGAGTACGCACAGAAAGCTCAATGGTTTCACACCCTGCAATAAATTAACCCATTAATGACTAACAACTATTTAATATGTATTTACTTTGGAAACAGTCAAGACATGTTGCTACAAAAGACAAAATTTTCTTAACTTCACATATTAATCAAAACTAAAATGGTTTTAAAATGCTAAACAAAAAAATTTACATTTGGTGTATTAAATCAGATTTAAATTGGATCAAAGCATATAGTGAATGTTAAGTTGTTTTGAATCCAACAGCAGCAAGAATTTCATAGAACTCCTTTGAGTTTTGGAGATACAGGCAATTCTATATCATGCTATAATTCCTCATAACCAAATTTTCGTTTTTAATCAAAGTACCAATGAAAAATAAAAGTTACTATGATGATACATGTAAAAAAAAAAAAAAAAAAAAATGTGCTCAATGATCAGATAGATTTCAAATTCAGGGTAGACGATCAGAAAGGCTGTTCCATGACAACTGGTTTCAATGCATTTCTATGGAGTTTATAGGCATGATTGTGTGACTCAAATTCTTCTTAGAAACTCCATGTGCCTCAATACTAGCAAACAACGTTAAGAATCAAAGTAATGGGCTGTAGCCTTACACTTTGACCAGTGTGAAATTGGTAAATGAGTTTGTACTCAGCTGAACAACAGGTTGTAATGGGTTATAATGAAACAAACAACAAGTGTGTCTTACCTCTGTCCGTCAACTGTGCACAGAGAGACGGCCCACAGGTCTGGGCTGAATTTGGCAAGCTGAGGAATGTAGTCTGCAACCTGAAAGACAGGTAAGGCAGCTGAAAGGGGTTCGCCTTACATGGCTGACGTCTGCTGAGGCTCAGGCTTCAGTGGGAGGTTAATACAGTGGACACAACACAATAAGAAGACTGACAAGGGGTCAAATCCTCATAAAGGAAAAATACACCATTAGATACTCAGATCAAAAAGACTAAGTTCAATTTGGCCTTTAGTTCTTTTCACATTGCAGCACAGGATGTGCTGCATTTTCCAAGATGCGTCTTCCCTTTTGGACATCTACTCTAAAGCTGACTTAATTTGACAGATTTTTTTGGAGTATAAAGTTTTTGCAGAATGAATAAATTGTTGGTGTGTAGAATATGGGGGGGGGAGAAACCGAAGCTTTTGTCTGGGCTTAAATGTCAAAATGCTTGGTCATGATACAAGCGTAGTAATAAACATGTAGTTATGGGGATGTTTTTAACTTCATGCTGCTTTCATCAGCATTTTGTGCAGAAGTTAATTACTGTTATTTTTAATGACTCCTGATGAAAGAATCACTATTTTATACTCATTTAATGTCATGGAAAACATGGAACTTTCACTTTGCTGAGATTTTTTAACACCAATGATTCTCATCATTAACATAGCCAGCACGTTAACACAACACAGCACAAAAAATCCTGCAGCTGAAGAGAATTATGTACAAATATGTATCTGACGTGGATTTTTCCTTTCCAGTGTTCTGATTATTAATATATAAAGATGGACGAATCGGCTCCAAAAGGGATGGATAACAATGTTTCCCTTTAATTTTGGGCTGTTATTATGTCAACCATCTTTATGTTAAAAGGTCCATAAACCATAGTGATAATAAGCACTCTACAAGAGTAAAGTAATTATAATAATGAATATAAAGTCGGCTATGGCTCTATGGACACACCTTTCCTTCAGAGAGACCTTTGGCACTCTCATACAGCTCATCAATATGGGAGGTGAAAGACTGGAAGTCTGGGATGACGAACTTCTTGCGGAAGGCCTGAGTGAGCAGGACAATGTTGCTCTGGACACACCTGATAAACAAACCACAAACAGCATGCTGAAATACTGTGACTGCATGCTGCTGAAAGAAAAGTTTGTCAACCACAACCGTGAGGTCTGACAAACTTCAATGAGTGTTACCTAGAAGTGAGTGATGAAGAAGCTTCTTCATAACATACTGAACAGCTGCTCTTTATCCATAAATTAACGATCAAACATGAGTTTATATAGTGATGAAAGGTCATTTCCA
>KV751321.1:3485057-3530590 GCA_001698575.1 Mola mola | reverse complement strand
CAAGTGTACAAGTCACCCAAACCCAAATGGACTCAGCTGTCTGGCCGAAGGCTTCAGAACTGGGGAGGGCTACCACATCCTAAAGGCATGCTGGCAGAAAAGATGCCCAGCTGGCTCCAGATTTACTGTGAGAAAATTTCCACTCTGGGAGCATTCAGTGGGAAAACAGCCAATCACGTGCTGGTGAATGAGTATAAAGAACGAGAGGGGATTATGCCCCATGAAGACGGCCCTTTGTACCACCCTACGGTCACCACCATCAGCCTGGGCTCTCACACACTCCTCGACTTCTACGCGCCCATCGGCAGCGTGGAGGACGACGCCCCGCAGACGGAGGACAACCGCTTCCTCTTCTCCTTGCTGCTGAAGCCTCGCAGTCTGCTGATCCTGCAGGATGAAATGTACCAGCGGCTCCTCCACGGCATCCGGCCCTGCGCCCGGGACACGCTGACCGAGAGGGTGCTGAACCTGTCTGCTGCTGGGGCCCAGCCGGGAGAGATGCTGACCCGAGGCACCCGGGTGTCATTGACCATACGACATGTGCCCAAAGTTGTGAAGGCCAAGCTTTTATTGGGGAGGAAATGAAGAAAAGACTTTGTGACTTCATAGTTTATCTGCCATCGCTTGGAAATTTCCTTCATGCTGATTTATGAATTGCGTCTCAGATGTGTCCATCATGGATCACTGCCAACCTGATTAAAACTCAGTGCTGCACCTCTGAAATTGTAGTAAATATTCTGGATGTTTTCAAAGGTGACTTTAAATGGCAGGATTTTAAGGGATTGGTGGATCTTTCAGCCAAACGTCTATAGAAAAAACAGCAGTATAATCAACTGCTATAAAAATATTCACATCTTCAGTCTATTATTAGTAAGCTCTGCATACTAGTGTATGTCCAACTGTGATACTCTGGCGACCACATTTAACCTGTAATTTGATTAATGACTTATTCTGTTCAAATAGATATTATAAATGTTTTGTTTTTACGGACAGTGTTTACTATATATATTGATTTATTTAATGGCTACAATTAAGAGTCCAACTGATGAAGCATAGCTGATATGGCTATTTATCAGTTAAATATTGATATCAGTATCAGAAGAGGACTTGATTTGATAGCTTTTTTTCCCCTCCTCTGCGCTTGATGAAGTGCTCGATCACATGACTGGTATCCCTAGTTTTATCTGAAATAAGCCTCCACATTATCTGCATTTAATGTAAACTGCAACACAGCCGAACTTTGTGGGATTTTAAGCTCAAATTTCTGGATACAAAAGGATTTAATGTAGATGTTGATGGGGGACTTGGTACTGGGTTATTTCAACCAATAATTTGAAGGTACAGACTATATCTATCCATAATGGCCAATGTAAATGATTGATTCAACTGTAAGTGACCTGATGAGTACATAATGTTGGTCACAGCTCTTTAATAAATGAATATACCTATCCAGTAAATCCACTGTTCTTCCACTATTCAAAAATGTTATTCAAAACACATTGATTTGAGACCTGGAAAGTTTGACATGAATAAAAACCCTCCTGCATTAACTGAAAATGCACTTATCTATTGTGTTTATACAAGGTCACTTTTACAGAATCTGTCTGTCGGGACGCTATCCTGCAGAAGCCAGTTGCTGCCAATGTGATAATCCAAAAACGAGTTTAAAAGTTATAACAAATAACTTTTTCAAAATGGTTTAGTATTGCAGAATAATGACAAATGTTTTTGGTTTTTTTCAGTATTATGACTTAAGTATCCCATGATTCAAGATGTTTATCGTTGTACGCGCGCACACACAGCAGGAACAGTAGTTTACATTAAGTGTGATGTATAGAAAGAATATAACAAACAGATTATATACTAAAAACAAGCATAAAACAATGATGTAAAAAAGGAAATAGATATATGACAGAAAATAAATAAAATGTAGATGTCAATAGAGAATATGATTTTTTTTAAAAAAGGACTTATCTCCAAACAAGACAGTTTTTTTTCTTCAAAGTCATTATTTTGAGAGAGTTTCTCATGATATTGACTTAAAAAAAGCTTAATTTTTCCATCACATTGGCTGACGTGGGCTTTCGATACTGATCTCTATCATCTAAAAGAATTACCGTGATACAAATGATGATGTTCTGTTGTGGTAAATCGACTGGTCTTAGTTTGAAAACTGTGATTTTTGGCCGGCAGCTGCTCTGTCCTGCACATGCACTGACACTCTCCCACTTTGGTGTGAAATCCTGTGCCACAGCTGCATGGAGCCGCAGGCGAAGCGCTGGAAGGGGATGGCGTGTGACACGGACTCCTGGGTCGCCTATCCTGTGCTGTCAGATGAGCAGTCACAAGACGTCGAGCTGATCGAGGCGTTCGCCGCGCCCATTGTCAACAAGAGAGAGACGTCTCGGCTGGTCCGGGAGCTGAACGGCCTCTACCCGCTGAACGGCCTTCAGCACGTCAAGAGAGTGCGGGCGGTCAAGGACAAGGTCAGCCACCACCCTCTGGAAGTCCTGCTGTGCCCGGTTAGCGACGCGCCAGACGCGGAGGGGGTCAGCATCGAGACTCTGCTCCCCTCGGATGCAGTGAGTCCTGACGGATTGGGTGAGCCTTTTTTGGTCAAGGTCCCCGCACGTCCACCTTTGACCCGCCCCCAGTTTGAGCTAGCGAGCCAACACTGGCCCACCTCCTTTCATGAGGACAAACAGGTGACCGTGGCTCTGCGAGGGGAGCTCTTCAGCCCTCCTCAGAAGGCCAGGATGCACTCGTACATGGCGTGCGCATTGGCTGCCGCTAAAGCAGCCAGAGAGCTGGGAATGGAGGCGGTGGGGGCCGCAGTGGTCGACCCAGCCACGGAGAGGATCATCGCAGTGAGCCACGACTGCAGGGGCGACCACCCCCTTCATCACGCAGTCATGGTCTGCATCGACCTTGTGGCTCGGAGCCAGGGCGGCGGATGCTGTTCTTTCGACAGATACCCCGCCTGCAGATTCACTTCAGCGGCCTCGGACGTCATCCAAACGGCTGAGGCTGATGCGGAGGCGACTCCTCAGCCGTACATATGCACTGGTTATGACCTCTACGTGACCCGAGAACCCTGTGTCATGTGCGCCATGGCGCTGGTCCACTCCAGGATAGGTCGTGTGTTCTACGGGAGCGTCTCTGCGGACGGGGCCTTGGGGACCAAATTTAAAGTCCACTCGCAGAAAGATTTGAACCACCGCTTCGACGTGTACAAAGGAGTCCTGGCCAGGCAGTGTGAGAACCTGAACAGTGCACACGAGCACGTTGAAGGTTCACAGGACCTCAGATAATGTTTTCATTTCAGGAGCGGACCAGGAAAATTCTAGTAATCACCGACGTTTCTACAGTAATAAACATTTTACATTTACATACAAGTATTTGTTTTAAATAAAGTTTTTAATCATGTGTGATTGATGGAAATCAGTGACAGGTTCTGGCTTTAGTGCTGACTTTATTAGAGCTGCAATTATTAATCGATTGAAACAAAATGAATCAACTAATTTGATACTCAAGTAGTTGTTTCAGTCTTGTTTTGAGCAAAATTATGCATTTGTTGGTACCAGCTTAAAGTTTTGCTGCTTTTCTTTGTCATTTGACTATGGTTGAGATTTATCAATTAGCTGGAGTACAGTCTGACGATATAGTAATATAGTAAATGATCTATTGTGACCAGAGCCCGGATAGCTCAGTCGGTAGAGCATCAGACTTTTAATCTGAGGGTCCAGGGTTCAAGTCCCTGTTCGGGCGTGTTAATATTGTTCCCATCTCTTTGTTGTGTATGTAGTCTTGCCATTTTACTATTTGTGCTGTTTTGTTTTTCATGTCATTGCATGTGTTTATGTTTATATTTGTATTTATTAACAGTATTTTTTTTTTTTTTTTAATTTCTTAGTCCTATTTTATTTTAGATTTACTTTTCTTTCTACATTTAGGTTGCTGCTGATACAAGTGAATTTCCCATATTGGGATCAATAAAGTACATCATATATATGATTCATATATTCATTAGCTGTAATCTGTGCTGCAGCTGCAATTACTAATAAAAAATGCTGTAATTTTTAAGAGTCAGATGCTTCTTTTTGTTCATTGGTCCATATCAGAAAGCATTGGTTTATTTTTTTAATTTATTCAGAGACAGACCACAACTTTTGGGGGCGATATTAGTGAGTAAAAAAAGTTTCAATATTGATACACTGGCAGATATATGGTAACTCCTTGCAATAATCCCTCAAATATCAAAGCTTTGTAATTTATGCGTTAGGGGTGCAGAATATTTTACTGATAAACCATGAACTCTTATTGTCTTCAATAACAGCAGCTATTGGAAAGTTCATAATTAAAAATCACGCTAAGCATCTTTTTCAGCAATGTGTTCTTTAAAATATTTTTTTTTTTTTTCGGCCAATATTGATATCATGTCCATACCAATACATCCGATAACATTGTCCATCCGGTATATCGGTCGGGCTCTAAAATTTAAATCAGATGCTAAAATTGACTGTTTTGCTGCAGATTTGAATCTGTTGGTTGTCAGACCAGTTCTACACAATCCCCAGGGAAGGGAATCAGATTTCAAGTTTAGGGCTGCTGGTTTCTTATAAACGTGACGCTATTTTATGTCTTTGTCAACTTAACCTGGAGGGGACGTTAAACACCTGCATAACGATCATCCAGCTTGTGATGTTAGGACAAATCGTTTGTTTGAGAAGCTGACTTTTAAAAATGTTTGCAAAAGCCTCAAAGTTGTGCCCGTGCAATATCGTGTAATTTTCCCATCGTTCCAGCTATTTTACAGTACATGTGTTCAGCTCTCTTCCTTCAGATCGAACATCCTGAGCACGTTACATCAAGAACCAGTTGCAAAATTGGTTCTATATTCATATGTTAACGTAAGTGTAAAATTCCCTGAGAATCTAAAAAAACTTTAAATTTATCCCCGTTTGGTAAAAAAAAACACAATAAATCGTGAGATAAAACAGCGTGAGGAAACTAACATTTTAATAAGATTCAAAAGAGCACAACAAGCTCCACAAAGCAGGACTCGCTGCTTTGAGAGCGGCTACATGAACGCCGGTTTAGCACAGAAACACTGTAGACCTCCCTTAGTAAGTACTTAACCTGACAACGATAACTTGTCTCACTTCTACATACAGGACACAAACAGTCAGGAAAAAAAAAATCCTATACAATTAAAAAGCCCATCCTGTTCTGATTGAGTTACAAATGAGACATGATTCACAAACTGAGAAAATCACGCAAATAAAGAGTGAATCCGTTGGACATAAATGAGCTTGACACCCGTTACGAAAACAGGACTGTACCAATACGTGATCCACAGGTAAACATCTTTGAAAAATACACTTGGGACATCTTGCGGATAGAAATGGACACACACTCACAATCCGTGTTGCCATGTGAATTAGAGGGCAAAGAGGGAAAGAAATAAACTCGACCAAAAGCCTCGCGAACGCCTGGGCCAGCCCAGGTCGGTGCAGGATGAAAACACGTTATTAAATATTCACAGAATTTAGTAATGCATATGGCATCCTGTCATCTACAAACCATCTCGTTTGTCGTACACCTTAAACCCCATGTATCTAAACGACGACCGACACTCGAACCATGCGACTCGGCTGTCACATCGGTATCGGTATAGGAATCACACAGCAGTGGCATCGACTCAGTACTTGTTGATGCCGAAAAGTCTGACGCCATGCAGCTGTGGCAGCTTTGGGATGAGGACGCTCAGAAGCGAGGCCGTGTTTATGACAAAGTGCGCCGTGTCATACTTTGTGTAGAAACTTGCCAGGAAGTATCTGTGGGGCAGAACAGAGAAGGTTCACTCAAAAATAAAACTCTCGAATGCTGGAAGTACACAGTGAGATAAAAGACTGTGCGCAGAACAGTTGAGCAACAGGAAAAATTCAGATTTTTTTTTCCCTCCCATAGAAATGAAAAATATCCTTTTATTAAATTTTGTCTTATATTTTTTTTTATAAAACAAAAATAGAACTACATTTTTTAAATGTGGCCCTAATCTGCTTCTGTATATCTGTATATTTGATGCTGTAGTCAACTTTTTTGCGGACTTGATTAAACAGAAAAATGTGTGGCTTATCTCTTAAACGGAAAGACTGAGTCATTGGTTATTGAATACGTACAGAATGATTGGGGAGATGGTGAAAAACTTTCTAGACGAAGTGAACTGCACGCCATAGTCAAGTTGTTCCCAGTGTGTAAGTAGTCTGGCTTTTCCCTGGTCGGGGGTCTCAAACGGTGTGCCTTTCACTGCGTGCATGAAGACGTACATTCCCTGTAGGGACAAAAGCACAGAACAAAGCTTTAACCATTTAAATAAAGCAACTATTAGAACTTTTATGTGAGCGACATAATTTGGACTTGGAGGACTCATGAAACAATTTTGCAAAAAGGTTCATAATACCGTGGAGAAATGCAAAATAGTAGTTAAAGCCTTTATCTTTTGTTTCTGGTAAATAGAGTTTTAAAGCCTCGAGCTGTAGCACAAAAGTCTCTGTTTACTTTCCACTTTTCATTAGCAGGGATAAAATCCACTTACGTCAGGAGTTTCAACGTGCTTCAGGACGGAGATGAATCGCAAGAGGATCAAAACATAATGGTTCTGCTTTAAATGGAAATCCAGCGTGACAGAGAGCTAAGTGATAAAAGTAAAATGCTTACATACTGTAGGCAGGCATAATAAGCTTTACTGTGTGGTAAACAACAGGCTACAGTTGACCTTAGCCATTGCTGTTTATCACCAACCGTGTTGAGCCTGTTTACTTGTTTGAGCCTGTCACACGTGTCGAATTTGTGTCTTTATTTGAGGCCAGTCATGTAACAAAGAAAGGTCAGTTTCATCTGCAGGCCTTACGTGGAGCGGGGAAATTATCATAATTAACAATTCGCCAGGCTGCCAGGAGGACGGCCCTCCAAAAAAACAGAGCATATCTGAACAAGCACAGACAGTATGGCTACACACACCTGCAGGATTCATTTGGCCGGCGACTAACTCTGTGGTGTTCAAAAATGTACGTAAATTTAAAACAATCCTTTTGCTCTTGACATCCAGAATGGCCGGTTGGTGACAGCATGAGGACGTGACTTACAAAGTTGTGTATGACATTAGTGAGAGTCCACACCACCGGCACGCTGAAGAAGGGTATGCTCAAGAGCACGATGTGAAGTATCCCAACACCGAGTGCGTAGGTCAGCCAGATTCCTCGACTGTTCATGACCCGAGTGTTTGGGTTCACCTCACTGTGTGCCACACCCACATTCATTCTGGTCTGTGAACAGAAAATAAGGGCACCTAATCACAACATTCGTAGTTTTTTTCTTTCTTTGCACATAAACTACCTCTGTTCATGTTAAAGAGACAATTGACCCCACAACCTAAACTGTTTTGGCGTAAAGATGTCATCCTTCCACAGATGGTAACTCTTTACAGAAATTACGACTGTCTTTCTTGAGTAAATGCTGGGTTACCATTTCTGAAAATAGACGTTGTTGAGTTTTTCTGAATGTCTCTTAAGATTTGGCAACTGACACCAAAACGATGCAGATTGACAGCCTTTAATAACAAGTCTACTTTCAGCAACGAATGTCTCCCTCCTCAACCAAAAATCTAGACATGTTCTTGGTTACACTGCTGAAAAACCATTTGTGACCTTTTGCACTTTAGCAATATTAAGTGACGGATCAACGGTTGTAGCGATAACCGATAATCTTGTTTCGACACAGTAAAAACTCTGAATGCACCAACCTTGGAGCACTTCAGAGAGCCTGCAGAATGTCAGACATACTGTATATACACAGGACTGCAAATGGGCATCATTTACAATGTTTCATAAGTCTTACATAAAAAGGCAAATTATGGTACATAAGCGCTATTCAAGCACGTTGACCTGCCTGTGAGTCAGTGTGATAACACAAAAAAAATGCAAAAAAAAAAAAAAACAAGTTCTTGTGCAATCTTGTTGAACTCTGGCCTCTGACACACTTCCAGCCGCCACACTGGATTAAAGACAACGAAAAGGGCTTTCAGTCATTCCAGTAATGATGTCCTTCCATATCCCAACGCAAAGCCTGGTGCATGTAAATATTCATGGACCAGATTAAGATGACATTTTCATATCTGCTGTCTAAATGTTATGCACATATATACACACACGCGCACGCGCGCAACCTGACTTTTTCAAAGTCTAATGCCAACATTACATGAACATAACATTTTGCAAAATAACTGTCCACATGACCCTGATATTAACATGAATTATTGTCTTGCATTTAAGACACTGGTGTTGATACATTCAGCAACATATAT
The DNA here is from genome assembly GCA_001698575.1 of Mola mola. Classification (NCBI taxonomy): domain Eukaryota; kingdom Metazoa; phylum Chordata; class Actinopteri; order Tetraodontiformes; family Molidae; genus Mola; species Mola mola. The sequence continues at coordinate 3,522,225 of KV751321.1, read as the reverse complement.
TTGGCCTGATAACAGAACTGGCACGAACACTCACTTATATATATAAAAGGAGCAACTTTGGAGTCTTGAATGACTGGGGCCACTGGAATTAATCCATACACAACAAATAATACGTGCCTTGGTACCCAAACAGTCAGCGGCTTAGTCTATTTGCTGATTACTTTACGTAGCTACAGCAAACGTTTAGCTAAACAATCACATGATCCTGCTGATTAGACCATTTTAAGCGGTTTTATGCAAATAAATGATCCATTCTTCCGTGCCTGTCTTGTTTAAGTAGGTTTGTAAACATCCCTTCGGACTTGTTTTCCTACCCAGCACATAACCAAGGCCAGAACAGCACCGCTCTAAACCAAGCTGCCCCGCGTCATTACGTGCAATTACACGCACGTTCAGCCACGTCCTGCGGCTGGACGTGGCTCAGTGAACACCCGCACGGCCGATGGGGAGGACTTACAGGTAGCAGCGAACAGTGGAGGTCTTTCTAGACACAAGCTGCTGTCGAGACAGTCGGTGTATCTCCTTGTTGACGTGAGCAGCTCACTGGCGCAGACTATACGTCGTAGACCGACCCGAACGGAAGTAGATTGGTCACGACTTGTTTCCCCTCGCTTGACTCGTCAGGCGGTGTCCCGCCCCCAACATGCTCGACGAAACAGCCGTTTGTATGAAAAAAAAAAAAGAGACTTTATTTGTTTGAAGTTATGAACGCGTATGACTTTATGCTAGTTAGTTTTGATCCAGCTATCTTTGTGAAAACGTGGTTGTCAAAAGTAGCCTGATGAAATGCGCCTGCGCGTCTGTAATCAGGGTTAAAGCGTATTTTGTGTGTTTTCAGACCCCGCCCTCTTTCTAGCCAATCAGCGAGCTCTGAAGGGGGCGGGAATCGGGACGCTTCCGCCGTGCGGCTCGTGTCTGTTGTTTATGAGAGAATCCTCTGCCAGAAGGACCCGCACAAGTCAGTATTTCCAATGTTTAGCTTAGTTTGGACGTGACTGTTTGGTTTCACGGGAATTTGTAGTGTTCGCCTCGGAATTAGGCATTACAATTCAAGCCAGCGCGTCTGTGTTTATAGTTAGCTATAGAGCTAACACCAACTCAACCTCTTCTGAATGATCCGGTTCTATCGGAGAACTGACGTTCAGTAGCTGCGGCTCTGAACTGACGATCCTGTGTCATTTTTACGTGGAGACTAATCCTGTATATCCTACTAAAGGAAATTAAAGCTGCAGAAATGCATGTGCTGAATACCAGAAATGTGAAATGAAGAGCCAGATCGTGTTCACTTACTTTAACGCGGAATTTACTATTTGTGTCTAGAAGCAGCCTCCACCAATTACAATGGAAATAGTTTCTCTCTTTTTGGATGTGTTTGAGGTTACATTAAAGATATTTTTAAAAATTTGAAATTTATTAGTGTTGCAGTTTCCACAATAATAGATCCCAGAAAAGGCTGAAGTTTAAAAGTAAATGCTAGAAATGAGAAAAACGATGTCTGTAAATTTGTCTTGACTATTTAGAAATGTATTATTAGTAGTAGTAGTAGTATTAGTTGTAGTATTAATAATAAGTGCTAGGAAAAAAAAATCCTGGTAGAAATGCACACAGATGCTGATTACCGAAATTAAACTGCTGAAAGCATTTACAGAATTGCAGAAATGTGAAATAGTGCATGACAAGAGTCAACTCATATTGTTGCTCATGACTGTGTTGTTTCTTTCTTCTTGGATTTCATTTATATTTTTATTTTACATGAAATAAATTCAAGGCATAAAAGAAATTCACAGATGTATTAGTCAGAAGCTGAAGTTTAAAATTTTAAAGGTATAAATGAAAAAAAAAACCCACATTCCTGCAATGTCCTTAAAGAGCTGAACATTTTGATACTTGGATGGTTTCAATTGGTGAAAAAAATGTAGCAGGGGCAGCATGCCAAATAAAATAATGGATGCTGGGTCATTATCAACACTAATGAAAAATGGATGATCAGTAACTGTAACATTACCCTCTCTTTGCTGCTTTTCACGCAGCTGCAGTAACTTCTTGAATTAATATCCTGATCATCAGCAATACAGGTTCATTGACTAGTTGGACCTTTTTCTTTTGTTTTTTGTTGGTTTGTTTCTGTCTCAAAACATTGTCACCCATCTGGTTGTTGCATTGCTTTCTGAGTTAAATCAGTTGAACTGCACTTCAAACACAAAGGATCACGTCAGTATGAGTTTGAATGTAAAAATGCAACTTATTCTCACTAGGGTTAATAAGTTTACACTGATTAAAGCAAACACTTGTTATCCGCTCCCGCGCCTTGAGTCGTTAATACCATTATGATTACATTTTAATCAGTTACTCGACTCCTCAGCAGGGAATGAAAGTAATGACTTGCACTGATCAATCTTGGGAGAAGCCTTTTCATCTGTTGCTTTACTGTAGCCGCACCAGAAGTCATCTGTATAGAGTGGAGTGCAATCTGAAATGAGATGTTTAAACATCCCAGCATTTTGGCCTGTGCGTACTGATTATAACACTTTCAGAACCTCACTGACACTGGATTAATCCCCAGTTTTCATCAACAGGTCCCTTTGGTCATGAAGCAGCTGCCTCCAGAGACGGTGCAGCTGCTCTCCAGCTCCCAGGTCATCACCTCTGTGGTGAATGTTGTGAAAGAACTGATGGAAAATTCCCTGGATGCCGGCGCGTCGAGCATCGACGTCAAACTGGTACGCTGTTTAAATGATGGATTTTGAACAAGGAAGTATGTGTTTATTAGAGCCTGACTGATATATCGGTTGGCCGATATTATCAGCCGATATTGGCCTATCACAGATTTATCTGTATCGGCACATGTTATCAATATCCGTAGGGCTGCCGGGATAATCGCAAAAATAAGTCATCATGCTATAAACAAGCCAACCGTTTAGTGTCAAAATTGTTGTGTTTGTTAAAGAAATCATACAAAGATATTCTGCTGGTTGGTGTCTCCTGGTGTGCAGGCAGTCTACAGTGAAAATTGAATGTGATGTTGCAGGAGAACCACGGTCTGGACCGGATAGAGGTGCGCGATAACGGTCTTGGAATCAAAGCTGCAGACACATCCGTCATGGGCATGAGACACTTCACTTCAAAGATCTGTAGCCACGAGGACCTGGAGCGCCTGGAGACGTACGGCTTCCGAGGAGAGGCTCTGGGCTCCATCTGCGCCGTGGCCGAGGTGACAAGCGTTTTTCTGCTCTAGTTTGACCTACAGGTTGTCCACACACACACACACACGCCAGCGATAAAGACAGCATGTTGTGCCATTTCTCTTCAGGTGACCGTCATCACAAAGACAGAGGAGGATGACATCAGCACTAAGTACACGCTTAACTTCACAGGGGAGGTCGTCGCTAAGAAGCCGTCTCACTTAGGTCAAGGTAAGCACCAATCAAGGACTGTTGTTGTCATGGAGACTGGGACAGGAGGTCCAGAGGCTAAGCGAGACCCTCTGACTAATCCAACCATGGGATTGTGGGCCAAGGACAGCAGGTCTCTGTTTGATGGACATTAGCATAAAATCTTTCTAAAATTAGCTGTTTGAGGATCCTGCACTGCACACTCTTTATACTGTTGACCTGGAAATGCGTGATCACGTCCCTGCCGGATTAATCTACCAGTGTCGCTCCATCAGCAGCCACTTTTATCTGCTCTACTATGAACACTAGTTACTCATTCATTCCGCAGTTGGGTTATACCATAAAACCATAAAATGTAAATTAAAAGTCTGAAATCCAGCATACCTAGTTTAAGTTTTTAATAATATATTTGTTTAAAAAGTTGATCTAGTTTAAGTAACATGAACTTTAGTCTCAGTAAAATGCGAATCCAGTTACCAGCTAATATGTGGTGACGAGGTGTGAAGTTTGGGGTCCCAGCTCAGGAACATTCAGTGCTTGGTTGAAGCTTGCTGAAATGTTAAAATTGAAAAAAAAAAAATGCTCAAATTAGAGTAAAAATGCATTTGAGTTTGCAAGATAATTTAAGTCAAGTCTTTTTTATTCATATAGCGCCATTTAAAAAGAAAAGTCACACCATGACGCATACATTTAGAGCAGCTCTGAACCAAACTCTTTTATTATCATTTAATTTGGTTAGTAATTAAGAGTGACAAGCGAAATTCAGGAAAAACAAAATTGTTGTGCAAAGCCAGGAGCAAACGCTCCCCATCAGCCAGTTTAGTTCTGGCTTTTCTGATGGAATGGATTTGAGTTCGCGCTTACATTTAATACAACATTGTTTGAAAAGTTGCAAATTTAACACATTGAAATTCTGAGACAGTTGTTTGATGCTGTAAGGAAAAGATGTCATCATGAGTGTAAAATGTTTATCATGCTGTAATTCCAAAGGAATGCCAGTGAATGAATTAGACCTGAAAAAGACAAACTAGGCTGCTGATTTGTTTGTTTGTTTGTTTGTTTGTTTTGTCTCAAACAAAACGTCATACCAAGAAAAGAAAGAAAGAAACAAAACCACAGCAACAACACAAAACACAAACGTAGGTTTAAGAAAAGAAAAATGAAATAGAATCAGATTTAATAATTAAATAAAAGATGTGTTTAAGAGGGAACAGGAAGAAGCAAAATGCTTAATGCTTCTTTAGTCCTGTCCCGAATTAGCAATGTCACATTACAATGCAATACTAACAAAAATGTCATTTTCTAATAGCATAACACATGAAATTACATATATATACTGTATATAGTATGTGTTTTAATAACCTGAGATAGTACCTATTCTCTTTGTCCTTTTTTGTATGCAATTTGTTGTTTTGTTTTTTTAACCTTTTACATGATTTCTGCAGTTTTAAACCGGTCATGGTCCATAAAGTCTATTGTTTTTAAAAACAGAAGATTTGTGTTCTACCCAGCCTGTTTTGACACAGTTTCTTGAACTAGAAGCAGCGCGCAGTAGAGTCAGTACTTTCACTACCTCCCTGAAATTGCCCTCACTCCAAAACCATTTATTTCTTAGTTCAAGTCCTACTGTTAATGCCAGTTTTTGTGTATTACTTCCATGTCTGAAACTGATCCAGATCAGATCTGGAACAAGCTTTTGTTCCTTCTTTTAAGATCAATAAGACCAAACTCTGCCCAGGAGCTATTATTTGTTGTTACCTCCATGTTGGAATTGGATTGGAGTTGAATTTATTTCGAACATGTAGTTAATTAAGTATTCAGCTTCCTTATAGATACAGAAGTTTTTTCTTAAACTTCATATGGTTTCATTTGTCTGTTATCTTTCTTACATAATAAAAACAAGAAAAAAGTTGTATTGCATGATCATGTCAAATATATAATGTTATTACTTACATATCTATTTACTGTAATCAATATATTTATATATACATATACCTAAATTATGAATTCATATCTTAAACTCTATCAAAATATACATCTAATTTAGCAGTTTTTATAGAATATATAATTCAAAATTTTACATATATATTTAAGCCCCATATAAAAGACACAAATCTTCATATTTGCGCTGCTGTTTACATAACAAACAAATGGCAAAAAAACATGATAATATTAATAATAGAATTAATGGTAAAATAATAAATAAGAAAGTAAAGAAATAAACAGTTAACACCCAGTAATATTCAAACACCTTCTTCTCTGTATTTCTCCATCTCTTCATCCAGTTCTGTTGTGTTTTGTAGGTACAACAGTCAGCGCGCTGAAGCTTTTCAAGAATCTCCCAGTGAGACGTCAGTACTTTTCCTCCAGCAAGAAGTGCAAGGAGGAAGTGAAGAAAGTGCAGGACTTGCTGATGGCGTACGCCATTATCAAACCGGACCTGAGGCTCACACTCGTTCATAATAAAGTCAGTAACTTCTTCCCTCTCATATTTAACATAGTGAAAGGAAATCCAGACAACGTGCAATCTTTGTATCTAAAATGCTGGTATGTACAAGCAGCAAACCGTTTTTATCATATCAGACATCAGAAGTCAATCAGACAACATGATGTGCACCCAAGAATATACTGGTATCAACAGTAACCTTTTGTGGCTGTAAAATATCAGTCACATAAGATTTATTAGTATTTAAAATGTATCAAAGTGTCTCATGTTAATCCTAACAGCCTAAATCCAACCTTATATGATGTGACTTCTGGCGTCCTTCGGTTGGGTCTTGCTGAGCTTGGTGGAACGTGTCATGAGAGACATAATCCAAGCGATTAAAAGCTGCCGCTTTGCACAGAATTTCATCAGTCAGCTTTCAGGTCAACAATTAAAAATGTGATATTTTTCTTGTTGCCCTCTGTGCAACAGAACTGAGCCGACACTTGTGGTCCTCCACACCCAGCAACCACCAGGTGTCCTCATTAGTCTTCCAATATGTAACCGCCTCTCCTTTGCACTGGTGCAAAGAGGCAGACTTAAGTGACATGAGTAAAAGCACACGTACAGTATTTTGTAAGACTAACACATAAGATGCACACTGGAAAAGGGAAACAGGGATAATTGATTCCTTGGTGTTTATTAGTCCTCAATATTTTGACATTACTGAAGCTGGAGCTCATACTCCAATTAATAATTTATTAGTATTTAAAAAACACTTTCTGAAAAATGAGTGACTGCAGCTGAATACGGAGGAGGAAAATGATCCGTTGAAATAAAACGTTCAGCAGAGAGTTTAGTGCTGCACAGGAAAACAGGGAAACAGTAAATCAGTAAATCAATAGAAAACATACTAACAGCAATAATGGCAAGAAGAATAGAAGAAGGAGGACAAAAAAGGGCCGGACAGAACACTTCACTCAGTGTATTCACTCGTTTCTTTACTCTCTGCAATAGTGTGCATCCAGTGAAGAAAGAGCCCAAAACCAGAACAGGAGTGTGTTAAATATGGTTGATTTTGTAACCCTCCTGTCACAGCATGACATTTATCAGACTTTTTGGCGAATTAAGAAAATAGATTTTTTTATTTTTAATACATTCAAAACCTAAGACCTGAAGTTGGCTTTTTATTATTGCCTCAACAAACAATTTTTTATTTCTAATTCATCCATCTTTTATTGTTATTTTTTTTATTAATAGTTCAGTCCCTTCAGTGTCAGAGACAATTCCATAAAACTCAGTCTGACATTGATAAGCAGCTTGATTATTCTGTGTCATATTCCAAAATCCAAACATACTGAATTGACAGTGATTTCAAAACAAGCAAGATTTCCTCTCAGAGGAGCAACTGGAACCAGACAATTTTTCACAACTTTTATGTGAAAAATGACCGAACTGATGATCATCTAATTAATCAAGTCAGTGCTTCTGTGTGAATACGTGAACACCATCTTTTCTCCTGAAAAGTTCTTCAGAAATTTTCATATCGGCGAGTCTGTATTAGAGAAATATAAATGTAAAGGGATGGATTGAGCAACAAAGTGCTATAAGTGGAGAAAAAAACCACAAGTAATACAAACAAACATCCTTAAGCAGTGGAAATAAAGGTACATTTATTACTTAAACTAAACATAAGTTAAGAATGACCCTAAATCCACCGTGTATTGTCTCAAACAAATTTTACTCCACTCACTTTGACTTCCCAAGTGCATCATTAGTGGTAGTTATCAGCAATTAAAGTCACAGTTCTCCCGCCATCATTAAAAAATTACTCTCTTGCAGTTGTTCTGATAGTTTATAGTGAAACAATCAAACCGGTTTGCTGAGATCATTTCTTTTGTAAAGATTCATCATCTTATTCCTTTAATTATCATCACAATTATGTTTTTGAAATGAATAACAAGTTTTGTACTAGTGCTTTTTTATTGTCGGATCCCTGAGGTGTTCGGGTCGCATTCTTTCAGTGTGCACGATAAGCAAAAAAAACAGCAGTTACTCTGAATTGTCCCATTATATAACATTAGATTAATCAACAGTGGAATTATTTAGCCATTAGACATTTCCATCCCTTGTGCCCTTTCCCACCGCGGCCAGGCGTAATTGTCAGGTGCCCCAAACACAAATATGGCTGCCTGTGAACTCTGATTTGGCTGATTATGACGCCTGAGTAAGCTGCTGAACACAGCTGCGGACTTAACCCCAGATTCAGTTTCAGGCCGCAGCCAGTGTGTACACACAAGTGTATAGGTGCTGTGGGTCGCAGAGGCGCCACACGAGCACCGTGTAGCTTTCATAGAAATCGAGGTTGCCTGGGGAGGGTGACGCACCCGTTTTGTACAATCAGCACTCCGCTCCCCCTATCCGGTATCTCCGACGCTGCTATTCGGCCTGTGTCGTGTTTCACAGCTTCTTCAGGAACCGTTTGCATGTGCCAAATTGCGTATTTAATAGCTGAGACATGGCGTGCAACGGAGTGCATGTTTTTTGAAATCAACACCCTGTAGATATACTCCCCGGTGGACACAAACTACAAGACTATTCACAGGTGTCGACATATTCTGAACCTGAAATGTTTTCTGACCTGACATAATGCTAATATGATACAAAGAAATAAGAATTACTTAAATGTTCTTAGTCATAGAAAACTTGTTTGGTCTTTGGTTGTAAATGAGTTCATCAGATTCTACATTATTTTTGCATCGCAGTATATCCGTGAATAGTCATTGAAGTGCCTTTTTAATCATAGTGCTTGTTGATATAGAAAGTCCTTTATGGTCTGGGAACCGGCTGCGTTGCTGTCGCCTTCATTCACTTTTGTTTCCTCAAAACGGCTGCGATCATTGGTTGTTGGTTTGTTGGAAGTTCCCATCAATGTTAATTACGAGCCAAATATATGGAGCACACAACCTGTAGATCTCTAGCAAGCCGGATAGCTTAGTATTTTTATTTAAAAAAAAAAAAGCTAAAACATCACTTCTTCACTTTTTACCTTGCTATGACTTTCAGACCTTTGTGTGTGTGTGTGTGTGTGTGTTTAACTGGATTTTACACATTGTATATATGGAATTTTTAATCTTATCTATTTTAATGTTTATTTTAGCTTTTTTTTTTAAAAATCATTCTTAAGTTTTTCTTCAACATATTATCTAAAGTTATTTTTGACATTCTGTCTCTGTTATTACCCATCTTAATTGGTATCGAGTTTATATTCTCCATTTTCTGTTTTTACTGTATTTCTTTAGAGCCCAAACATGTATCAGTTTGCCAATATCATTAGCCGATATTGTCCTATCACAGATACATTGGTATCAGTATACGTACACATATATTATATCAATATTGACCAATATTTTCAATATATCAAATATTCCATATATATTACTACAATGCAGAAAATAATGCCAGGGATGATTTAAAATGATTAAATTTCCAGGTAAGGTTACTTATTTTGTGCTCTGCTATCATTTAATTGTTAATTGTTACTCTTTAAAATATTTTTGCCTTCATTGCATATCTTTGTTACAAATGTTTGGTAACCGCATTTGGGGGTCACTGCAAAAATTTTGCGTATATCAACTGTTTTATTGATAATGGTACATTTTTACTCCCTAATTTTGGTATCGGCCTCAAAAATTGCATATTGATTTGTCTCTACCTTTAATATTTCTCGTAAAGCACTTTAAGTTGCATTTCTTGTCGGACAGATACTATCCAAACATACTTTATTATTACTTCAAATAAAAGTAGAAATACATTTTTTAAAATATCTATTTAAGTAAATAGAATTTTACTTTGGCACCACTTCTCTTCCATATATCTTATGCTGTATGCCCTAAAATTGGCTATGAACTGTCCCAGCTACTGTACATTTCAAACAGTGAAACTGCAGTTTCTGTCTGTGTATTCCAGAATCTCGGCCGAGCTGCAACACACAGGCGTGGCTATCTACTATCTTGACAGGTGTTTACGCAGTGAGATGCACCTGATGTGGCCTCTTGGAGGCTGACCGGTGTCATATTGTTGCAGGTGGTGGTTTGGCAGAAGGCCAAGGTGGCCGATCACAGAAGTGCCCTCGTTGCCACGCTGGGCAGCAGCGTCGTCGCCAACCTGCTTCCCTGCCACCGTCATCAAGAGCAGCCACAGGTTAGTTGGGTGTCCGTAACACAGTTTGTTCCATATTTCCATTATGTGAACATGCATTAATAAATAAAACCCATTTTCCGTGAGGTTCTGCCACACAGTGTGACCAGTGGTGGAAGATTTAAATCAATGCAAAAGTAAGAAGAAAGTCCTACATGAAGAATCAAAAGTATTAGTAGAAAAATTTTGTAGAAATATTGCCATCATATATATTTTGTAGAAATATTTATGGGCTACCCATGAACATATTATTTGGTGGAGCTGTCAACATCTTGTAGACATCTGAAATGTGACTTTGTCGAAAGCCACCGTTTTAATGTTAAACAGTGTATTTTATGATGAAGCTGCAAAAAAAAAAAAAAAAAAAGTCAATACTAAAGCTACAAAAACCACGTAGTGGAACAGACAGTACAATATTTACATCTGAAATGTAGCTTAAAGTGAAGTCAGCGTATGAAGAAACATAAGAGGAAAATACTCATGAAGATACAAATTTCTCATATTTATGCTTAAGCACAGTTTGTAAGAATAAACAATATATAGCATTTTGTGATTATTTTGTCTGTTTACGCTACTTTGATGCTACTTTAGATCTGATGCAGGCTGCTTACTTATTAACTTTACTCAGTTATTTACTGTTCATCATCTGTTATTTTGAATTAATTCCATCTTGTTTTTTATAGATTGTAAGTAACAAATTTCACACCAGTTTATAATCACTAACCAAAGACAAATAGGCTGAAGCCCTGTGCCTATTTTAACTTATCCTATACCATCTTTAGAATAACCCAGAATATAATCAACACCAAAGGAGAAGCAAAAAATGATAAACAGTATTTACTTATACCCATACACAAAAATACATAACCTACATTATAGTTCTTGATTATTTTACATTATATAACCTTTAATTACCTTAAATTTTGCAGCTTTTTTGAAACGCGACAGATAAGTACACTATTTTAACTCATCGCTGAGTTCATTCCATAATTTAACTCCCATGACTGAAACACAGCTGTATTTTACATTGGTTCTCACTTTACGTAATTCAGATATACCCTCAATATATTATAGGCTCCCTCTCTTAATTGAAAAATGATTTGGAATACATGCAGGACTTGTGTTTGAAATTTGAGAAGAGTTGCAGTGTTTTAAATACACAATAACAAACAAAAACACAATGTCTTATTCAAAGATTTTCCTTTCTACTGCATATATAGGTTATCAATTTTCTTTATTAATTGGCATTGGTGTATCAGTCCCTAGTAGTCTGTTTTGTTTTGTTTTCCCTTTTAACATTTTAACAAACATTGAATGTGAAAAGACTTCTTGAAGTGCAGTGCACTCAGACGGACGAGCATCGTGGATGGATAACCTGTTAGAATCTTACCGTGTGCTCACCCCACATAAGACACATGACACGATATCAATGTCACCGAGTTTAGCCTCATTTCCAGTACAAATTCAAACTATATTGAGTAATGTAGTTGAATTATTTGTTTCAGGAATGTTTCTGCAATTAATGGGGCATTAAAACCATATTAAGAAATAGGAAAATGATTCTGAAGCAATTTTGGAATAAGCTGATTTGCATTGGAAATGCACGACGTTGCCTGAATGATTTATTTTGACTTGTTCTAAAAAGGTCTAATTTGAGCTGTCAATGTTATATTAAATGCCCCAGATGGATACTTTTTGCAGAGTAAATGAGAGCCTGCACGTTGTACTTGACCATGAGCTAATAACCTCATCATGAACGCCTGGTCTGAAGCCAGCAAATGTGGTCAGCTGGTGGCTGGCCAACTATTCCCTTGCCCTTTTCTCTTGAGTTCTTTCCTGATGAAGAGTGAGTGTTTTTTGTTAGCTAAGCTTTGCGCTGCTGATCGTAATTGAATTACTGTTGAGCGGTAACTTTCTGCTTGGTCACGGTAGGTGTCATGTGGCTTGTACCTGCTGCCAGGCTCCCAGCTAATCTAGTCTGACAGATATGGAGCAGCCCTTTTCACCCCGTTTCTCTCTCATTTTCCTCTTTGTTGTTGTTATTTTGCTGCTGCACTTTGGCGCTCGCTTATGAGAACAACCTTTCACCTTTTCCTCTGACTCCCTGTAGCAATGAAAGAGAACGTTTCGCCTTTGTCCCCAAGAATGAAGCTTAGTGATCAAGGGAACCAGGCTGACAATTTCACGGGGCCTCAATCAGGGAAAGCTGTGAGAGTTGTTCCTCTGCAGAACAAAATGTGACACTCGTTTTTGGCAGCATGACTACCGATAGCTGCGGCCCTTCGGGGCCAGAGGTGCCATTTGTGCTCTCATAAAGTGACCCTAATGAGCAGAAATAGAGAGAAGCATATGTGCCCCGACCTGAAACTGCAGTTCATTTATTAACTTCATGCGTGTGCGCTGCTGCAAATAATGAGCCCAAGGCCATGTGGGGGAAAATAAACACAGCTATTTTGCTTTCAATCATCTGTAGAGAGTTAATAGCTTTCCATAATTTCTTACAAGCTTATATCCAGAAAAGTGTTTTTAGTTGCAATGTTCATTTTTATGCTGAGTCATCAGTTTTAGCTGTTGAGAACTGCCTCTCGTGTGATTCTGGGTGAAAAGTCAATGCGTGTTATGGAAATGTTAATGGAAAAAATGTCTAAAACCAGCTGGTTCATGGTGGAGCCTGCATGTGGATATGCCAACAAACTCATGCATCTCAGAATCCTAACTGGTTATTTCAAATTTTACGTAAAAAATCAGTTTGATATTTGCACATGAAAACCATAAAGTAGTTATTCTCCTCCTGGGTTTTCCTGGCTCTTCTACCTGCTCTTGAAATCAGCAAGAATTAACCCTCAGATATCCCTTGCTGAATTTTATCTCTGAATATTAGAGCCTGAGCAGTGCTCTGAGTAAAACTTTTCTCGTATAATAATACACTTTATTGTTTATTACAAAATTTGATTTCTATTGCAACACTGAAAAGTAAAGAATTATCACCTTAAACATTCCTTTTTGTATTATCTCTTAGAAGAAAGATACAGTATTTACTTTACCTGTATTGGAAATGTAAAATGCCAGTATTGGTAACAAGTATATTGATCAGGCTCTACTAAAATGCCAGAGGTCTTATGGGGGGGGATTAAATCCTGGAATCGTGAGTGAGTGGCCCAGAAGCAGCATGCAGTAAGATTTCATTTTAACCCTCCATGCCAAATTTATTTTCTCTATTCTGACCAGTGTACATTTTCTTACCCTTATTTTTACAGCAAGTTTAAATATGACACACAGATTTATTGTTAATAATGTCAGTTTATGTTTTTGCTCAGATTGATTTAGAGGGCTTCTTTCCAAAGCCTGTAGCAGATCACTCCTCCACAAGCTCAACGAGCTCTGACAAAACGTTTCTGTTTGTCAACAACAGGCCTGTTCACCAAAAAGATATAATGAAGGTAGGGTCATTTTTGACCACTCTTTATCACTTTATCAAATTTTTATGTCTTGTTTCTAATAAATCCGATTTTTTTTCTCACACGTAAACTTTCTCCTGACTGATCATCAGTTGTTGCGTCAACACTACGCCGCTCAGTATCCGGACGACGCAGCCCGAAGCCGTTATCCCATCCTCATGCTGAAAGTTACAGTTTCACCCTCCTCAGTCGACGTCAACCTGACCCCGGACAAGACCCAGGTTCTTCTTCGTGACAAGGTAGCTGTGAAACTCAGGCTTTCTCTCCCCCTTGTCTGCCAGAAGTGTCTTTTATTTACCTGCTGTAATGTGTTTTAACCTCAGGAGGCTGTGCTGACAGCAGTAGAGGCCTTCCTGGTGTCCCTCTATGGCTGTCGGCCTGGTGTTGACCCCCCAGCTGAGATACAGCAGAGCAATGAGAAATCACTCTCACCATCTAACCATTTGCAGACCGATGCTTCGCAACAAGACAATGAACAAAGTGTAGCAATGGATGATGATCTCATCAACCACAGCGGTAACGTCCTCAAAGATGCACCCAAACTTGGTGACCCAGCAGAAAGAACCAAAGCCTCACTGGACCGCCAGGCCTCAAACAACAGCTCGTCATCCTCTGTGGCAGAGGACTGGATTGTTAACCAGATCCCAGCTTGGCTGGAGTCTAACATCTCCCTCTGTGATGACCAGAGCTGCAGTCAGACGGCAGAAACAGGCACAGCAAGTAAATCCCCCGAGAGACTCGAAGACCATGTTGTGTCAGCAGGCACAAGCAATGGCCTGATATCAACTGAGGACTGGAGTCGGGGCACAGCTTTGACCGACCCTGCAACAAGAGAGCCCCTGCAGCCAGTCACAGTCTACCTACCCTCAAAGAGCCATCCTCCGTACTCGGATGAGGGTCAGAACAGCTCTAGCAAAAAGATTTTCAACGCCATAACGGAAAAGCGGGTGGCTCCGACAGCCTACGACCTGATCAGCAACCGCGCCTTGAGGGCTCCGCTGTCCCCCGCCGCCCTGTTCGAGAAGGAGGCCAGGGCCGACATCCTCAAGGAGAAGCCCGCAGCCGGCCTGCAGGATATCAGCGCTGCCGTTCACGAGAGGTGGAAAAATCTGAGGGAGGAAGACCGTAAGAAGTGAGTTTCCAGACCTTCACCTTTCCATGCACTTGTTTCCATGTCTTTTCATTTGTAGGACAGAGAGAGAGAGCGACAGAGAGAGGGGAAAGTTTGACCTGTCGTTAAAAGCCTAGTCTGGAAATTTTATTGATATGAGTTGTGTTTCTAATTTCCAGGCATCTGTGTAGATGACTTTACCCGCAGTACAACAGGTACTAACAGCGGTGAAATCTAGATTTCTTCAACTATGCCATTGATCCGGACACAATTGAACATGTATTCAGTGTTAAACTGGTTGAGATTGTCTGTTCTTATTTAAACCAACAAGTCCACTTATAATGACGGTGTTGCAAGGAAGATTGACTGAAATGAATCAAAACTTCCCTTTAGGGATCGACTGGCCCATTATCAGATCCAGTATACTAGGACATTTTATCTTAAAATCTATTTGGTCATAATGGTGGACTAATAATTTGCATTAATTATCTAACTATAGTGAAGTAAAAAGTAGAATATTAGAATGTGGTGAGGTGTGAGTATAAAATGACAGAAAATGGAAAAACTCAAGTAATTTGTACAGCACCTCATTAAATTGTGCTGTCACTGGTTATTCTATATTTGAAAATTAATTTAATTTTTTACTGAAAATGTATATCAAAATATGCTTGAATGTCTGTGTTTTTGTTTACGGTATTGACCCAGATAAAACAGTAAAACTCGCAATCCCTTCTTCCCTTTAAATAAAGTCAACAATATTTCCTTATTTTTGATTAGAATTCACAAAATAAATTCAAATTATAAACATTCTTTTGCTGGGAGAATCATAATCCTGATTATTTCATAGTGTAAGGTACCACTTTTAACTACATCTGGTACAACATCACCGATTTATCTCCTTGGTATTGGGAAATTAATTTCCCACGGGGATTAATAAAGTTATCCCTGTCAATCTACCTATCTATTGGCCAATATTGACATGGCTGACATCCCCGTTGCTGATAATACTGCCTCTGATTAAAAAAGCCTAACTCTAACCCTTTGGACCTTGTTAACATGTCCCTGTGGTGTTTTTTGTTTTTTTTAAATATATACTGCAACAAACAAAACTGAAATAAGCAGTCACCGTTATGGTGAGGATTACTGCTTTCGTTCCTCAGTCCACCAGTGACAGATTCCAAAAAACACATTATGACAGCTTGGGTCTGGGGCTAAATTCTAAATATCTGAATTGGTATCATCCCACATTGTGTATGTATTGTGCACTGTTTCTACCAAACAAACAATAAGTAACTAAATCTAGGTCAATATTGAGGTCAAGTTATTTCACATGACTTTGGACACAGCATGAATTTACCGAAAAACAAACTTTTAACAGTGTATTTCCCTAAACTTCAATTAAACTGATGAACAAACTAAAAAAGTAATCTTTGCATCCACAGTCCAGTTTCTGGGACTACCATAGTGCGCAACAACTGCACAACCACTGTGAAATGAGATGCAGCCCAGTATCCTCGATTAATCCGGTTTCTAAGATCAAAATTTAAAGTCGAAATCATAATTGAGAATCTCTTTAATGGCCAGTTTCCAGGTGCACACAAGTCCATTTGTCTGCTTAAAACCTCATCGACACTTCCCAATTGGCAATCAGAAACAGACTTGGGTTAGACCAGATGGAGGTAATGAGTGTTTGACCCCCTACTCCCCCAGAATTGAAGATTTTACTGTAATGACGGTAAAACAGGGATGGATGGAAACGAGTAGAACTGCATCAAACGAGACATTTCCAAAATAGAAGCTGCTCAGGGAGCACAGAACAATGCACAACCCATGAACAACTTCCTTTGAATCACAACCTATTATGAGATAAAAGAGAGAAATCACGCAGTCCTGAGTAACTTATGATGACCCAGATGCACACGGAGTCATTAGTTCTCAGCGAGTAGCATCATGGAATAACGCCATTATACTGCACTGAAGGCACAATCATGTTAGATTAATGCATTCCAATTTAGAGTAATTGCAAAGTTGGAAAATGTGTATCAGCTGCACTTGAGGCCTTGTGTAAGGTATGGAGGAGTGTATGGAAAAAGACATCTGTTTAGAATCCTGCCTCTGCAGGCTGCTGTCTTTAAACATGAAATAAGAATGTGGAAAGGACTTGGCTCCTTTCACCGCCACCGATAAGTGGCACACCACTTCTAAGAACTGCACGCACACAAGTTCACGGAGCTGCTTATTTGAATGATGGGGTGCTGAAGTGTAAGCCCTAATGCTTAACATATGAAGATGGATGGAAACATGACTTGGCAAAAGGGTGTTTTGCTGAGGAAAGCACCTTATATAGTTCAAATTCTAAGCATGTTCTCTGCATGTGCAGTGGGACCAATCCGGTACTCGGTGTCTAAATTCCAATTTTAGAACATGCTGCTAGTAAACAACAGCTGGCAAATTAGCAGAAAGTAACAAGTTAGTTCAGTTCAGTTATTCTTTTCTCACCCCCATGTCGGTGGATTTTTCCTTAGTCCACAAAACAGCACTGCAGCATTCTCATAAACAACAGAAGATGGGGATTTGTTTTAAAATCCAAGTCTCTGAAAGCCTCAAGATCCCAAATTTGAATTTGAAAAGAATTCTCAATTGCTCAATACAAGTTTGTTGTCTTAGAGAAAAAAAAAATTGTACTTATTCTATCATTGTGTGGTGTTTGCTGCCCACTAGGGTTAAGATGCTGTAACTACACACCACGGATTCTTGCTGTTGTCCGAAACAGCTACCAGGCAGTCAACTAAACACAAATCGGTGCATGCTGGGATGCTAACTTGCGACAGAGTCGTGAAGTAGAAAGTGTTTGTTAATGGTGAAAGACAAGTAATTTTTTTAAAATTGTGCCATGATTTACACACACATCTGTCCATTTGTCCATTTAAATGATTATTTTGTAACTCAAAAAGTTAAGATTTGTCGCTTAACCATTTAGTTTTGAGCAAAACAGCTCTGCGAACGTCAGCTCTTGTCTCACACATTATACTGTACAGCACAGGCAGAGACCACTGTCTAAAGACAATAAGAGGGTTGTCATTACTGTTTGAACTCTGCAGGTATGAAGAGAAAGCACAAAAACACCTGGAGCACCACGACCAAAGGACCAAGTTGGCCTCTGCTGAAGGCCCAAGAGAGACAAGCACAAACATCTCAAGGGCCCAGAAGCGCAAGGCCCCGCTGTCCAACCAGAAGCTGTTGGACGAGCTGTTCTCTGCACAGCCCGTAAAGAAGAATAAGAAGGCCGCACCCAAGCCCTCGCTGCCCATCCCCTGCAGCGTGCCCTCCCTGCGGCTGCAGCTTCAGCGCCTTTCATCGCAGAGCGCCGAAGTGCCGCAGGGCCTCCGTCTTGTAAACCGGCTGGCCTCTCAAAGCGCCTGGGTCATTTTACGTGGTCAGCGGCTCATGTTGTTAAACCCATTCCGAGTGGAGGAAGCCTTGCTGTTTAAGAGACTTCTAGAGAATAATATACTCCCAGCAGTGAGTCTGCCGAACCCTATACAGCTAACAGATGGGTAACGTATCACTCACCTCTCGCCAGATGAATGAACAGATAAAACCAAGTTCAGACTACTAGACACCCAAAGTTGGTAGATCTCTGTGCAGTTAACACTACATGCCCTGTCTTGAAAACGAGAGCCTTGCAGTCAAACTACACAATTGGCTGGTAACAGGGGTCACACAAAACACGATCCTTTACCACGAAAAACCTCCGACAATTCTGGTCTCCACTCTAGGTTTGGCCACAAGAACACACAAAGTGGCCCAGTGGATGATGAGCAAAAGGCAAACAATTCAATGGGCAAATTTTAAAATGGACAACTGACAAAAATAAGCACTGTGGTTTGTTCTGAAACATGAGGAAAGTCAAACAAAAGAATATTTTGTGAGACTAGCATGGATTACCTGTTCTACAAAAGGACATGCCTCGTTTATTTATGGTGTATTCCTCTTACAGATTTCCACCTCAAATACTGTCTATGGTTTTCCATCAAACTGTGTCCTGGGCTCTGATTGGCTGTAGTGGTCACAGACTCATCTCGATATTTAGCCTGCTAGAAATCTAGCTTGAGGCAGCAGCGTGTTGGCAAACCCCTGGGGTTACGTCTTTAAAAAGCTCACACATAGCCGATCCAACTCCAATCTGGGGATTTGGTTAGCTCCCAACTGGTTGGCCTGTGGAAGATCAGGCTAAAATTTGTATAATGTGAACTCGATTTGACTCACCCAGTTTCTTTACACTTTCACACGCTCAAAGACAAATGCTGATCCCTGTATGTTAAGCATCTCCTTGTCTCTCCTGTAGAAGTCTAGGAGGAGCTGAATATACCAAGACTTTGTGCAACATGGAGAAACAAAGCCCTGAGCTAAACGGAGGGCTCGTCTTCTCTGATCCCAGGCTTGTGGCTAACGGGTTCAAAATCCGACTTGCTCCAGGTACATCGTAAATGAAATTTCAGTCGGTGACACTGTCGTGTGAGGCCGTTTAATTAATAGAATCTCAAAAGGTTTTCTGCTCTAAAGGTTTACTTAGCAAGATCTTTGGGCCTTCATTTCTTGTGCATGACCAAATAACTACTAGAGCCATATTAAAGGTCCACTGTGAAGGATTTAGTACTCCCTGCACTCCCCGTGTCACCTTCCGCTACACCGGCTGCTGACATCGCTGCGCGCCCTCTGCAGAGTGTCTATTCTGGGCTACCATAGGGAAACGACAGTGCAACATGACTGACTTTAAAGAGGAGCTGCTTTCTCCACAGATGCACACATATGCAGATTACAATAAAACGACAATTTTTAATGTTTGACTCCATTTTTACTGCTCACTGGTCCTTCAGTGCTGCATGGAATCAAATTTTAGCTGATTGAAAGTGAAAGTTTGCAGATATTAATTTTGAGGAATCTTCATTTGGGCATTTTTTAAATTCATTATGTTGGCAGAACTTTGGTCCTTGTGCTTGGGTATGTATGACCAATGGATGAACTGAATTTTAGTTTCGGTCCGGATTTGGAACCACATTCCAGTTCCAGATCAGTATTCACACCGAGATATAACCCTAAAACTAATGTACAGCTTTTCATGACATTTTGTGTGTGTAGATTTTAGTCCAGAGAAAAAATACTTACATTTTGGGATAGCTCTGGATCTGGATCAGCTTCAAACACGGATGTAACTCAAAAACTAAGAAACAGAGTTTTAAGACATTTGTTGATTGAGTATGATTTTGGCAGCTTAACTTAATTGATGGTATTTTGATTAAATTTTCAGGAGAAATGGTCTCAGGATCAATCTGTTAGATTTTGGTAGTGATTCCAGATCATCGTGTGAATCCAGGATTTTTTAAA
This sequence comes from Mola mola, assembly GCA_001698575.1. Taxonomy (NCBI): domain Eukaryota; kingdom Metazoa; phylum Chordata; class Actinopteri; order Tetraodontiformes; family Molidae; genus Mola; species Mola mola. The sequence goes on along the minus strand of KV751321.1, from coordinate 3,502,251 downwards.
ATGTTTTTCATTTTAATGTTATATTTTTCTTTTTCCCTCTGATTTTGTCTTCTCTAACACTGCTGCGACCTCCCTTCTTTGATGTCTTTAATGTCTTTTATGTTACATAAAAATTATTATTACAATTTGGTGGCGATTGGGATCCAGGATTATCATGGGATCTGGTAAATTTAAGTCGCCTCAGTGAGGTAACTAATAAGGCCGTAGACTTGTAAGTAACATTAATATCAAGCAGCATCTTGACGCCATCAACTCAAACGTTGCGCTGAGTAAAGTTTGCAGATCCTCTGACATGTGGGAGGGGATTTTTTGGCCATGGCGGAGGTCTTGTGCTCTCCTAGTGCTTCCTACTATACATGATGTGATGACTGTGGTATTTATTAGTTTACACTTTATCATGTTTTATATTCAGTGTTTAATTTCGGCACACACTTCACTGTTTTTTCCGTCGTTTTTTTTAATTGAAATTCCATGGCAGTATTATTTGGCACATTTTTCTGAACCTGATGATAAAACACCTGAATGCAGCACATCAGAAGAAAAGCATTTCTTGCTTTTCACGCTGTTTAAAGGTCTCGTGGATTGTCTTGTTTCATTTAACAGAGCACAGGAGCTGTTGGCCATCATTAATGTCATAGTTCAGCCGTCACTTAGAAATGTCAAACGTAAAGTCCCGAGTAACTGGATTACAGGCAATTATTTTTTCTGTGTCGGATTAGTTGTGGACAAAAGAAAATATTCCCAAACCTTCAACAAATTTGTCTTTCAAAACAATGACCTATTTCACACGCTAAGAAACGAACTAACTGATAATCTAGTAAACAACCAGCGAGCAAAAATTGGCTACTGTGAGTCTTTTTGTCTTTTTAGGAATCTATTCTGCTTTGGGGAGATTTTACTTGTGGCTCTGACATTGATAGATCTTTAAACTGACACATGAAAACCCGGAACTGAACTTGTTTTTTCCTCCTTCTACATCATTATTATGACATTATTTCTCAGTGGCCTGTGAGCGTTGGTTGTTTTTGTTGCCGGAACGGTTCACCTCAGTTGACACTGGCTCTCTGCCCGACAGAGTGGTCTCACAGTAGGTTCGTATCCCAGCGTGCAGGTGATGAGAATGGCTGCCCTCTAAGAAATTCCAGGAATTTTCATTTGGCACTGCCAGCCTCGGTGGGTGTGCGTGCGACTGAAGTTAGCGGCATCGCTGAGGTGGTTTCATGGCTTGATCTGTGCTCAGTATCTTGTGTTTAAAAAGTGAGATGCTGTTTTATATAGATATATTTTTACTCTCCGTTGATGCACGTCTGCAGAGGTTTGCAGTCTAACACACACATTAGCACAGAAATATTTAGGAAATGTTGTAACTATCTGTGCTTCTCCAGGATTTTTTATTTTTTTTTACTCAGATCCAAAGTCGTGTATCCAAAAAATAAATTGTGCATGATTTGCAGAATTTCCTCCTGAAACGAGAAGCCATCATCCTATCAGTCATTAAACACTGCATTTGGCCTTCCGCTTGTTTGACTTGGTCACGAGTCCAGTCGTAAACCACAATATTTATTTGTTATTCTCTCCTGGAGATAGCGGTAGCGTCTGGAGTATATTAATCTTTGTCTTCTCCTCTGGCCAGGCCTCACGTCAGCCGAGAGACATCTGGAAGTGACAGCAATGGCAGACTGCGTGCCTTTCCTCGGCGTGGAGGACCTGAGGGAGATCCTGACTGCAGTTCTTCACAGGAAGGCCAGGAACGTGCGAGAGTGCCGGCCACTTAAAGTCTCAAACTACCTACAAGTGAGAAATGTGACGAGCTAAGATTTAGCTAACGTTACTGTCAATATGTGTTTCATCAAATTTTAATGTAGTAACCATATTACTACTTTCCCCTCCAAAAGAAAATCTGACGTGCATGCTTGACTGCGTGTGCTGAGGTGACGGTTGAATATTTGACATGTGACGTGACCCCTCGCAGGGTGAAGCAGTGCGACTCGCCCGTCAGCTGCCTACAAACTTATCCCGGGACGATGTGGAGGAAACTCTGCGAAGGATGGACCAGCGGCTCAGTGAGAACAGCCAGACCTGCATCCACGGTCGACCGTTTCTCCATCACTTATCTGAAGTCCCTTCTACGGAGCAGGAAGCCAAAGCTCTGCTGAGGCCCTTGGAGATGTGAGAAGTGGAGACCTTGTTGAAAAATCTGAGCAGTGCAACATCTGTGAAGCAGCAGTCTGAGCTACCTGATGCGTTTCCTTCCAGCGCTACTGATGCTCAACGTAGCACTAACTACACATGAAAATAAACTTATTTTTCCACATTCAATGCTTCGGGCCTTGAAATGTTCATTTTTGTAAGCAACTCACAAATGTCTGTATATATACTCAGGGATTAAATATACAGTTAGGTCCAGAAGTATTTGGACAGTGACACAGTTTTTACCATTTTGCCTCTTTATTCACCACCACAATGGATTTGAAATAAAACAATCAAGATGTGATCCAAGTGCAGAGTTTCGGATTTAATTTAAGAGGTTTCACGAAAATAGGGCATTTACTGTTTAGGAATAACAGCCATTTTAACATCAGAGGCTCAAAAGTATTTGGACATTTGACTGACAAGCAGTTTCGTGGCCAGCTGTAGTCGGTTCACTCGTTACTTCACGACAAATGAAGTAGATCGAAGGCCTGGTAGTTGAAATTACTTGAAAATCGTATGTCTCCAAATCTGGTCATAAACAGTTCCTGATAAAGTGTTCCCTTCTGTGTTGAGAGAAATCTTGTTTTTAAAAGAGATCAATTTTCCACCAAAGATTAAACTCCAGTATGGCGTAGGACCGTTTAGCTTGACAGGGTCATTCACTGCAGCGGCACAGGGCAAGTCAAAATGTTGGAAATAAGTTATTCCAAAGAATTTATTCCATGGTCGTATGTCACGTCGGGTTAAGTCTACAAGAATTCATTAATCTTTCATAAGCAATTCACTGACGGTATCTACTCTATTTTATCAGACACTTGCAATAACATTTGGAACGTAGTGGCGAAAAAAGTGATTTATTTTTACGTTTTGACTTGCTCGGTGCCGTTGGATAGCCTTAGGCTCTATAGCCTCGAGCTAAACGGTCCCAGCAAAGGGACTCCATTCTTGGGTAATTCTCAAAACAATAACATGTATTTTGTCAAGTTTTTGACTCTCAAAGCGGGAAATTGAGCTTACGTTGAAAAATACCAGAATTCTCTGAAAGACTTAATAACCCCATTTAAAAAATGTCGTCATTTGGCTACAAAATGGATCAAAAACAGGGCTGGTTCTCATAGGACAGCCACGCTACAAGCTGTCGATCTTTTAGAACACTATTCTCAGTGGGCCTTGGAGGTAATGGCATAGCCAAACGGTTAGATAACTGTTACTATTATTGGACCTTATGATTAGAAAATAGTTATTTTTATATCTAAAGGTGCTCCAGAACTCATAGAAATGAAAATAGTGAATAATAAATAAATGAATGAATAAATCATGAAAATGATGCACTGCTGTCGATCAAACTACCCAACAGCGCATGAAGTAGTAAAAGTAAGCGTAGTATGAAACATACTGCGCTAAAATGCAACAAACACATCAGTCAGACAGGAATTCGGGTAATGCACATCTCATTCACACAATAAAAAGAAATGGCCGGCCGAGACAGTGACACAGCAAAAATTAGCATTAGCATCAGAGCAGCAGTGGTTTCAGTGTAGATCATACGCACACTCGCTCCTTGGAACTGTTTATATCACATGTAATGCTTTGATTTTGGAAACTGATTTCTTGCATGGTTTGCATTTCCTTGAATTAACAACAGCGAGTGACACATGACTCCCTGACTTGATTTCTGTCCAGAAGCCGGGGTACCTTGCTACCCCCGGGCCTCATCGTGGTACTGTTGGAATGGTTGTCGCTCCAGGCCAGAGACTGTGCCAGCTACTACCCATAATTCTCTTCCCTCAATTAGTGCCAGCTGCTCAGCGGTTAGTATTGACAGACGGTTGTATATTATCCCCGGCTGCAATAAATGCTTCAGAGATTTGCACTGTAATTTCAACCACAAAGTGTAGCGAATCCTTGACGCTGCGCTACCTTGTAGCGGTGCCACTTACTAAAGACATTAGTGTATGACGGCATCATTCTGGTGTTGCTTGTGGTTCCCCGTGGGGAAATAAACTGCATTACACTGTGTTACTATAAAAAAAAAAAAAGAGAGGAGAGGCATTGTTGTAATTTATTCATCCACAGGCCTGACGTAATGCTAAACTGTGATACCTCCACTGGGGGTTTGATTGGAGAAAATTCAGCTTTGTCAGTACAGGAACGCTGACTATGAACCCACAGGAATACATATAGCCACACAAGGTTTTCACTCATCTCCTTTTCATATGGACACTGAATCCCACCACGGGGGAGGAGTGCAACCTGACCGTTCATCTTATGATAATATTATAGTTAGGACTGTGAAAGGTCAAACCACAGCACGGCTTGTTTTATGAGGCCTCTGCTGAGAGAACCCACAGATGGCTTCGGCATTGCTGCAGGTCAAACGCTCTGCAAAGTGCCTCTGGGAAGGGAATAAATGCCAGCGCGGATCCCTGGCCCCCCCTTCACCCTTCTCCCCTCGCTGCAGCATGCCCCCTTGTTTGAAACGTCTCGCCGTCAGGTACGTGCTCCTCACTCGCTCGTGTTCCGAAATGCTTGCGGCAGCAGAATCTACTGTGTACACACTGCCTCCGGCACTCGGTGGACATATCAGAGTAATTGGGGAGGATTAACTGCTGATCATCTTTTGACCATGTGACCACGCTGTTTAAAAGGTCAGCAGCAGTTCGCTTTGTCAGCTGTCTTTTAAACCACCTGTTTCACTCTTTTTGACATTTTCTTTGACCAAATTGAGGTATTTCTTGACAACAAACCCCCTGATGAGGAATGGAGACACAGTCTTGGAATGGATGCAGAGCCTCCATGCAAGAATACTCATTTTACATTCAGCGTCATCTAGATAGTTATCTGTTCTCACATTACTGCCCTAATGTGCACAGCTACTGCTTCTCAGGTTGTATTCAGCAACCAGGGCAACTTTATACCACTCTAACAACCCAGAGGTAAAAGTGCTCTTTAACGGAGTCATCAAATCCAAAATAAAATGACATGAACTATATTTAACCTCCTTCCCACTCTAATTTGGAACTGTTATGACAAATAGTCACATAGGGTATCATGCACAGCGCTCGGTAACAGCACCTGTTTCTGTTTAGAGACTGAGAGGGCGATTTTGTGCCCCTTGCAGGTGGATCAATACATCAATTCAAGAAATATTATCACAAAAATCTGTTTGTATTGTGTTGATAGTTGAAAAACATGTCATTTGACACGTGATAGTGACTTAAGCTGTCAGATAAATGTAAAGAAGAAAAGACTTCCATTTAGATCTTTCAGAGCAATGGGACAGTGTGCAAGATGGGATCTGGGGTTGCAGTCTGGGCAACATGCAGTCAGCTGTCGGCACTGATCCACAGGGCCACTGGCTCCGAGCTATCGGTAGCAATACAGGCCAATGCAGTTACATCCAAGAAAGCATAGTGAACAGCAGTGGGCACATTGGTGATGCCTTTTCGCTAGAGCTCAATTTTCTAGTATTACTTGGAGACCTATAGTTATTTATAATTTGAAAATAAATCATTTGTCATTATAATTTCAAAGACAGGTCACCTGCTTTCTTATTCCAGTGCAAGTCTTCAGTCATGTGAATGAATGAATAAATAAGAAATAATAGAGTTAAGTGAAATAACACAAGGAAGAATTATAGATTCGGCACAAAGAGGACAAAATGGTGCAAAATGCAAATTACTCATGTGACCATTGTCTTGACATTTTGGTGAATCACTGGACACATTGCAAATAAATGCCTGACTTTTTTTTTTTCCTGGTAACGGCACCTTGAAGTAAAAGTGTGAGCCCACAAACAAGATAAATTAAAAATCAGTTAAAAATGTATCCCCTCACCAAAGCACTTGAAACACGACAGACAAAACAACCTTTAAATAGTTATTTGAATCAAAACCAAACCAATGTGTCACTAAACTTCAACTTTGCCATAATAGACACTGACTTGACAGAAGGACTCAATTAGGCGTTGCAAACCTGTTAAACGTGCCGCAGTTCATACGGGACCGGCTGTAAAATATATGCTGCATCCAAGCTTTTCGTTTTCTCTCGTTAATTGGTGCTGGTGCCTCGCTGTGACTGTGCACTTTTCTCTTAGTCACAGAGGAGCCACTTAGTTCTTTTAATGGGCTCCAGGCGCACATTAATGTGATGGGTGTTAAAGCTACGAGTTCTCGACTGTTGCAGAATTTACAGCGACTGTACATCCAATTTCATGGGTCAAGGGCGTCCACAATGGGGCCATCAAGTGTGCGCCTTTTAATTCTTAATCGCTTGTCAGCAATTCCCACAGCAAGTTTTATTCCTGCATGTTTGTGGAGGTGATATATTTTAGGTAATAAGCAGTAGAGAAAAAAAAACATTTAAAAGTTACCATGAAATTCAGTGGAGGAGGCCCAGATTGAGGAATCACTGCTCTCAAGGAATATCTTCAGCTACAGTTCACGTGATGTTTTCAGGATTCAAGAAAATGAAGCAAAATTGCTTAAGATTCAATAAATATGTATCAAACGTGCTGGAAAACTTCCACAAAGTTGGAATTTTCTTTCAAATGAAGAAAACATCGAGCCCGTGTTCGAACTTGGATTTATCCACCTCAGCATATTTCTGGAGAGTCATGAATGTCACTCGACACTGTGGCTTGTAAAATTAATTGTGCAAGGTGATCTGAAAAAATGAACCATAAACATTATTTCTGGGGCGCCAGAATTTATCCAGGCCTCTTGACACATACCTGATAGCGCTCTACATCCGTCTGTGTTACGAGCATAGGCACATCGTCAGGAGACAGGACGTTTCCATACTGGGCTCTTCCTCCACCTCCTCAGAGGAACAGCTTTTCTTCATCGCTGTCAGCTCTCCGTCCCCACGCTTCCCCGCCTCTGACCTCGCGTGGCTGAGGGCCACGTCTTTTTCATTCGTCACTGAGAACCCGTCCTCGCAAACAAACGCAGACATTTAGGTAGTTTTGTAAACATATCTGGATTCAACTGCAAGCCTGTCCTGTCTCCAAACTTCCAGTAGCTTCAGAAAGTCATTAATCATGCGATAGCTTCCCAGAGGTGACTGTCAGTTTTGGGACGGGAGCAGCGATTCCTCATCCCTAAGTAAAAAAGCAAGTGCAGCGCGGACGGAAAGGATAAATCACTGAAGAGGTGAAGACAGGTAGCATTAAGCATTCGGCCCTTTGGCCCTTATCATGTCCCGGACTGGCTGATTTTATTGCTTTTCATTGCTTTCCAGAGAACCGAGAGGGAGTTTCACAAACATTCTGTAAATCTGGCCCCATTACAATGTGCATCTTGACAACTGCTCTCTTAAGATTAAGTGTGGGATGGAAATGACCTTTTAATGTACATTAGAAAACGCTCTCTGAAGAGTGTTACCTCGTGACAATGTTTGAAAAAGGGCAGAACAATGAGGTAAATCAAAGTTATCAAGTTCTACATATCACTTTCAAAACTTGACGGCAACCCAACTACTCAACCATGTATCTGACAAGCCCTTAATGAACGGAAGAGGCAACAAAAATCTCTTTAAGTTTTTAAAGGGTTGGATGACCTAATTGATATTAGTAGTACGGTGCAGGTTCGTGATATCTGCCAGTAGAACTAAACTCCATAACAGATGCAATCCCATCTGCGGAGGCAGAGTGGTGTTGTCCATGTTTTCATTCAGAGGGGCATAAGAAAAAGCACTCAACATAAAATCGCTGAGGCTTTTATCAATATACAAGATTTTTTATTTATATTGCATGCCTCATGTTTCCAAGCTGCAGCGCACGTACACATCCTTGGGTCATCACCAGTTGAAGTCAATCTGACGAGTGGTTCTCGTGCTGTGTGAGGGTAAGATTTAGTTTTGTGGTTAGAGTGTCAATTTGTAAGATACTGCTGTATTTTTATTCTAAAAGTTAAAAAATATATTAAGATTGTCGAAAGATGGTGAAAAGGCAGTGCTGATTGTTAAGTCAAAGACGTCCATGCATTTTGTCGTAGAGGTGTCAATGAAGTTATCATGCTAACCAAAGCCACATTTCCTTACAGTTCAGTTCAGTTCAGTTCAGTGAGGCTCTCTTAGGAATGGTGACCTCATTACAGGCGTGCGTTTCCATTGGCGACCGTACCATTACCTGGTGGGCGGGGTAACCTGACCGTGCCAGAAAGGTAAGTAGTATGTCATCATAGAAATGCGACACTGTGTATCCCTCTAATAAAGTCAATGAATAAACTGCAACAACAAACAAAGGAAACAAGGGAGGATGTCCAGCATTTCCTGTTGTTTCTTGTCGGCTGTTCATCACACAAAGTAACTAACTGTCACAGCGGAGTGACAATTTTGTCGATCAATCAGCGGACGGCAGTGGGTCTAGCGCCCCCCCCCCTTATAGTCCGGGATAGCTCTGGCCAAGCGAAGGGTGACAAAACTGGCACGATATGGTTCGCTAGTCTAAAATGCAGCAGCGTGTGTACTGACTAGAACTAATATCAGAGACCATATTTCCCCCGTACTGGCTTCTCTGCACTGGCTCCCAGTTAAATTCAGAATAGAATTTAAAATCCTTGTCCTCACCTACAAAGCTATTCATGGTCAGTCACCATCTTATCTTAAAGAGCTCATAGTACCCTACCGCCCATCCAGAACCTTACGCTCCCAGGATGCAGGGTTATTGGTGATCCCAAGAATCTCCAAAAGTAGAATGGGAGGCAGAGCTTTCAGCTATCAAGTTCCTCTCCTGTGGAACTATCTTCCAGTCTGGGTACAGGAGGCAGACACACTCTCTGATTTTAAGAGTAGGCTTAAAACCTTCCTTTTTGATAAAGCTTATAGTTAAGGCTGGCCTATCTAGCCCTTAGTTATGCTGCTATAGGCTTAGGTTGCTGGGGGAACACTCCATGATTCCCTGAGCTTTCTTCTCTCCCCCCTCTGACTCCGACTCCTTCTCTGCTCCTGTAAATGTCCATATCCTTACACTAACTTTACTTCTTCCCCGGAGTCTTTGTGCTTTACCATCCTGCAGGTTTTTCTAGGTCGGGGTGGGAGGTGCTGCTGTGGTTCTGCCTGATGCCCCCTGGCCACATTAGGAAAGGAGGTCCTGTGACTTGGATCCTGTGACTTGGATCCTAGGCTGGATTTCCAAGTGCAAATCGGGACCCACAGATCACAATGGCTTCTGGATCAATAGACTACACCTGCTTCTGGACCACTACACTTCACATATCCCTGGATTTACAGATTCTACATACTCTTGGACTCGGGGACTACATCAGAAACACTCGGAACTTGCTACATGGACTAAAATGACTCCTGGACCAACATAGTCCACCTGCGTCTGGATCACTAGATTTCCCATACATCTCGATTTATAGAATCCACAGGCTCTGGGACTCATGGATGTTTTATACATTCTAAGTGAACTGTTACTATCGTGTTGGTGTGTTCTGTACAAGTAACATCTATTGCACGTCTGTCTGCCTAGGAAGAAGGATCCTCCTCCTCTGGTTCTTCCTGAGGTTTCTTATTTTCCCTGTTTGGGTTTTTTTTTAAAGTTTTTCCTCACCCAGTTCGAGGGTCTAAGGGCAGAGGATGTCACATCTGTACGGTTTGTCAAAGCCCAGTCAGATAATGTGTAAATTGTGATTTTGGGCAATACAAATACAATTTGATTTGATTTGGTTTGATTAATCACGCTTTCACAGCTTTTGACAATGGAAAAGCAAAAAAAAATGTGTACCGTACCAAACCGTAGTCCTTGGTGAAAACAGGGCTCAACCAGCCCCGCCTAGCCTATATTGTAATACCAATTTGTATCTCTAGAGGCGATAGCTCAATAGAATCATAGATTCAGCTGAGAGAGCAGCGAGTTCCATCCATCCATTTTCTATCGCTTATCCAATGTCACGTCGCAAGGGAGCTGGAGCCTATCCCAGCATCATTGAGCGAAGGTGGGGTACAACCTGGAGTCGCCACTTCATTACAGGGCTGACAAATAGAGACAAACCATTCACACTCACATTCACACCTACGGGCAATTTAGAGTGACCAGTTAATTTTACTTACCCCCCCCCTTGCATTTTTCGGACTGTCGGAGGAAGGCGGATTATCCACACAGAAATGCTCTGACCTGGGATTCGAACCCAGGACCTTCTTGCTGTGAGTTGCTAACCAGTGCAGCACTGTGCACACACCATTCAAATTAGATACAAACAAAAATAAAAATTACAAATTTCCACAGTGAACTTTATTTTTTTGAAAGGATTCCTCACCATTAGGAGATACGAGGCTGTGACAAGAGGGAGTGGTGCAGCACCCCCTGTTGGAAGAGACTAGTATTGCAGCACTCTGGCGCCCCCTGAAGGAGAAGAGGGTATTGCAATTACACCCACCTGTCATGTCCGTCTGTGTGTCCGGACATCAATCTGGTTTGTCAATCTAGTCGGATGTGGATTTAAGAGGTTTTCAAAGGACTCCTCACCACTGGGGGAGAGGGTATTTTTTGATTTTTTTGACTTTTGACTTTAAAACTATCACCATTGACTGGTGTAGTTCCAGTCATAATTGAACTAAACAATTAGATAAAATGGTTGAAACATATATTAAAAAAACATATAAAATTGTTTAATTTTTAAAGGTGTGTCCCTTTTGGCCACCTGTCGCTGTTACTTCTGAAAGCAAAAGTGAGAGCGGGGAAATGAAGTCTGTGAGCATGAAACTAAACACGATATAAATAAAACTCAAAAAGACACCTTTTGAGTCTGTGAGTCTTTTGAGTCTACATGGATGACCGACAGAAGTGAGCCATCCAACAGCCAGAGACAAGTGGCAGCCAAATTTCCATACATTATTTCGTTGTATTAGCTTTAGATATCAGCCAACTTTGTGGACGTACTCACTTTGGCCTCGTTGTGGTTTGACAGCTTGATCTGTCAGCACTCCTGAACCGTGTTGTTGTCGAGGAAGACCTTTGCCACAGAGCGATCCGTCAGCAGAAACACTTCTCCAGATGGTAAGGGTCGCACATCTGCTCCGGGGTCCAGATGTTTTTTGCGTACATGTAGCTGACACTCCCCCCCCTTCCCACTCAGTGTCCATAATCCTGCAACATATCCAGGGCAGGGCATCCCCCACTTTCGTCCAGATGTAAGGGAAATTTTGAGGCTTTCATTTTTGAGGCCAAATGAAATATCTAGGATGGGTGCTACGGGATATTGGAAACATCGAGTGGAAAAGAGGAATTGCTTTAGGCTCTGGACTGCTTACAGGCCATGGAATAGAATATTTTTTCCTACGTTAGCACTTTAGATGTTTAGTTTTAATTGATCGCACTATCAACCTTTTAGTAATCAGTCTTCAGTCTCTCTTGTGATGCAGCTGTACCAAAGCTTTAGCCAGAAATATGCCTCCATATCAATAAAAAGAGGATACAATCTGTGAATGCACAGTATATATATTTAAAGAGGCCATACAGCATTTTGGGGTTTTCCTTTTCCTATTGTGTGTTGCTTATCATTTTGTGCACGTACAAGGTCTGCTAAGTTGAAAAGCCCATGTCAAAGGAAACTCCTTACTCCAACAGAAAACACTGTCCCTCAAGCAACTGAGACGCCTCATCGGTAGTTTAACTTTTATCTCTCTGACTTTGTTAGCTCAATACGTCACCCGTTAGCTGTAGTTTGACGCGGCCTCAGCCGGAGGAGTTTTGTTGTTGACATTTTGAGGAGACGCTGTGTTTTAACGCAACAAAGTTGGTAAGATGACCAATCAGGATAAAGACTTGTCAGTTTTTTTCTCCTTTTAAGTCGGCCTAGACAAGTCTTCTGTTCTGGTCTGTTCTTTAGGCCCGTCTTCAAGTTCAACCTGTCTCCATCTATGACACGTTTCTGGGACGACCTCTAGAAGGGGATCCTCAAGAGCTATTATCATCTGGACCCACAGGCACGGACTTTTCAAGAGACTTGCTGACCTTCGTGAAATAAACCTGCTAGGCAGCACATAAAACAACTGTCGGCCACCTACTCTACATGGATGACCGACCTCAAGCTGTATGTGAAGCGTAAGCGAGACATCGACTCACTGAGCCACATCACCAGGATCTACAGCAATGACATCGATATGTCATATGGGCTAAACAAGTCTAGCGGGATGATATCAAACAGAGGCAAGATGATCACAACTGAAGGTGTTGAATTAGCAGAAGGTAACATAGCCGATGTTCAGGACGGCTACAAATACCTTGGGATCCCGCAGTCTAATGGGAATCATGAAGAGGCCGCAGCCAAAGCCAACACCTACGTAGAGTAAGGCAGGTCCTGAGAAGTCAGCTGAATGGTCAGAACAAGATCCGAGCCGTCAACACCTGAGCCCTGCCCGTCATCAGGTACCCTGCTGGTATAATAACCTGACCAAAGGAGGAGATAGAAGCCACAGATATCAAGACAAGGAAGCTCCTCACCATGCATGGGGGATTTCACCCGAAGTCCATCACCCTGAGGCTGTACACAAAGCAGAAAGAGGGAGGCTGAGGATTAGTGAGTGTCGGAGCCATTATCCAAGATGAAACAACCAAGATCCAGGAAAACTTTAGGAAGATGGCCGCCAACGATGACCTGCTAAGTGAATGCCTCAGGCAGCAGAAACCCAGTGAGGAGAAAGAGGAAGAAGAGGGACCAAGTCCCTGCACGGGATGTACCACAGACAGATAGAAGGTTTGGCTGATATTGAGAAAACATACCAGTGGCAGGAGAAGGCTGGTCTCAGGGACAGCACAGAGGCACTGACCATGGCAGCACAGGAACAGGCCTTGAACACAAGATCGATAGAGGTCGGGATCTACCACACCAGACAGGACCCAGGGTGCAGACTGTGCAAAGGTGCCCCTGAGAAAGTGCAGCACATGCGATAACAGCAGGGTGCAAGATGCAGGCAGGTACGGGATACTTGGAGCGTCACAACCAGGTGGCTGGCATAGTATACAGAAACATCTGTGCCGAGTATGGGCTGGAGGTCCCCGGATCAAAGTGGGCAACACATGGCTGCTTTTATATAACTTAAAAATATTTCTCCAGATATACAGATACACGGAAAATACATGTCTAATGCATGCATGTTAATATATGGATCGGAGATACATTAAAATGCACATATGCCACCTTAAATGAGGTATTTCAAAAATTTCCGTTGCATATTAACACATATAACAGTAAATAAATCCAGTATGTGTGACATATATCTGTCCATGTATCTACAGTTGTACGTCCTGGTATTTAATAGGTACGTACACACAGTATATGGCCAATATCTAATGGGCTCCTAGTGATGTCATTTGGGTTCTCACATGAATATTTTAAAACATTTCCCATCCATCTGGTCTCTCTTTCTTTATTAGTCCTTGAACAGTCTTTAGACAGTTACGCAGTGTGTACTTCTGGCAGGAATGGTAACATTAATACAGGACTTTGGGTCCTTACTCCTCAGCAAACATGCCTTAAATTTTTGTTAGGTATGTTAGATAGATACGGATGATATGTTGTTTTATTGCATTAATCTCATCATAATGGAATTTCCAGATTTGTTGGATAGACCGTTATTTTTGTACACATGTACATGGTTCCCAGTGGATGAATCCTCACAACTTTGTTGATGTTCTGACTTTTAAAAAAACGCCTCCCAGGGTTTAAGGTATTCAGTCTTTCCATGAAGACAAGACAGTCGCCGCAGGATGAACGTTGAAAAGTGGTCATAATTTCAATTAGTCCAGTAAGTCTGTGACCACATACCAGAAAATAGCCTTTGCCATCAGCAGATGGCATGTTAGCACGGTGACATTAGCTGTAACTACCTGTAGATAGAGCGGCTGTACAGTATATTCATAATATCATCAAACATTACTAAAATAAAAGAGAAATATACGTTCTGTCCAAAATCTATTAGCTTTACACAACACCTACCCCGTCCAATAATGGGGTCTCCAGCTGCGTTGGACTACTCCTTTACCCTCCTGACATCCTTCCCACTCTCTCGCTGCTTTCATTACTCATTTTTAAGACATACATCCAATTGCAAATGGCAACAGCACACTTGTAGGGATGGATATTTTAGGTTATAATTGGGTTCTGTCTTGTGCTCCAAAATGTGCATAAAATAATGCTGGACAGACTTTGCCCCTAGTCACCCTCAAAGAGAAAATCTAAAATCCTTCGCCGGAAAGCGGCGAGGTTCTGTGGATCCACTACCTGGAGTCTGCTCTTCCTGTGGCCGATCTTCATGGCAGACATCCAGCTCTCAGCATGAAAGGAAGTGGCTCTCGGGGGGCAGTGCTCAATTCGCCCTCTACCGGGCGGAAGTCAAGCCTCAATGAGGCCGTCAGTCGAGTAGGTCACGCTGTCAGAGCGCGCCGCAGTTCACATCCTCTCATTAGACTGTAACACTTGGGGGAAAAAAGCAAAGTCAGGGCAGCTGGGCCGAGGAAACAAAGGTGTGTCCACCCTTAGAGAGCAATAAAATCAACGTTTGATGATGGCGCCGGCTTTTTATGTATGCTACGTTTGATAAAAGTAGAACTTGAAAAAAAAAATAAAATACAGACACTATAAAAGAAAAACAGCTTTTAGATTTTCAATGCAAGGCTGCACATAAATTAACACTCAAACAAACATGTAGGTATTTGTTGTTTTTTTTATACCAGCAATTAGCAAGTAAAAGCCGAAGCAAGAGTGACCCGTTTCTGCTCTTTGTGGTGTTATCGAAAGAGGTGTTATGAGGTCCGATTTATAATTTTCTTTTTTATTGTATCGTAGACAAAAGTTTTTGTTAATGGGGAAACCTGACTGTGTGTGTTTTAAAAGAGATGCTGTGCCTTCGATGTATTCTGGGAGCCCAAGCTTGGCTGAATGCAACGCAGAAACAAACCAGTCAAAGAAACACACCTCAACAAACAAGCTAGAAACTTTATTTGTTGAAACGTACGTAAAGTATACAGAGTTGCTGTATTACATTTGTATCTTGTTAGATTGTGGATTAGAAAGGCAACTCCTAATGGAAACAATGGCATAAGTATACAATACAAATTAGCAAACATATCAAAATCAGTTTTTTACAACTTTTGTAGCAACCAATTCTTTCCATTGGTGTGCCATAGTGCAAACTGCGTCGTATATCCGACAGAGTCGAAACGTGATCTCAACATTCGTACATCTCCATAATCCTCTGTCTTTAAACCCCCTCTTTTTTTTTTCCTTTTTTTTTTTGTAAGCTGCATTCATTGTGCCTTCAGTTCAAGTCCTTCTGTCCAGTAACGTGAATTTACAATCAGAACAATTCAAGTGTATCGGGCAGGTCGGGCTGTTCTGGTTGGAGAGTGAAGATTATGTCGGGTAACGTTGCTGCCGCTGCTGCATGTATGTATGTATGTATGTATGTATGTATGTATGTATGTATGTATGTATGTATGGCGGAGTACATAAAGACCGGTCAAGGCCTAAAGTGGTACTTCAACCCTGGTGGAACATTTTTTTTTTTTTTATTGGGAGTGATGGACCAGCACGTCAGAACCCCACACCCACGATCTCAAGATCAATCAAAAACACAGTCAGACACTTTTGATTGACCACAGGAAGGCTTTAGGAGTAAATGGGGGTGACTTAAAGGTTTGCTGTGCAGCCAGTTTCATCTTTTCATTGGCTCCTACGGGCCTACGTGTACTGAAACATGTTCTACCAGCGTGTAGTACCACCTCGCAAAGAGTCCCCGGCTGTGTTTTTCCAAGCCCTTTCGAAAAGTCCATGAGGATTCCTGGTTTCACTCTTAAAACATAACTTGAAAAAATGATTATCACAAACACATAGCGGAGCAAAACGTGTAATAGCTTGCATGTTGGCTACGAGTGGAGTGGAGTACATAATCTGCCGGCACGTGCGTATAAATGGACAGAGCACCGAGATGGAGAAGAAGTTTTTGGATTACTTTGATAATTTTCTACGTTCACTCCAAAGTCTGACGTCAGGCCTTCGCTGGTGGGGAGAGAAGCGAGAGCTACGGCAGCTCTGCGGGAAGGTCGAGCTCGTTCGTGGCCTCTACTCTGGTTTCTATTGCACCGTGTCGCTGCAGGGAAGAGAAAAAAGCAGTGGAACTGGTGGATTGGTTATGTCAAAAAGTCTGGCATCGGGAGCCTCTCCGTCCCCGACTCAAAGGCATCCACAACGGTCCACCACCATGGAGGGGATCTTGCCGTAGATGATCTGCTCTTCTCGGTTAAAGTAGAGCATGTTGATGGGCGACATCTTGGTGGGGGTACAGCAGGGGCCCGCGGTCCCCCTGGGGTTGGCCTTGTTCACCAGGTGGGTGTGCGGGTACTTCTGCAAGTGCATGTACTCGCACTCCCCGGAGCAATAGTTGGCCTTGTAGCGCTTGGGGGCAATAATCCAGTCCCAGCCGAAGTCTTCGAAGTCCACCGTGAGCGGGTAGCGGCAGCAGCGGGACTCCGGCGAGTTCTCGTCGCAGTCCAGGCCCACGTCTCTCCTGGCACGCCTGGGGCCCTCCGAGATCTTCACCTCCATGAAGGGTTGCTGCAAAGACAGAGCGCGCGTGAGTGAGGGGGCATTCAGCCTACATGTGGTCAGCCGTCGACCTCTGGCAGCTGGTTTTCAAACATGGCACGATAATATTATGAAACTGTGAGTTTGGAAGAAATTAAATCATCGGACGGTTGGTTAACCACAGCCGTCTCGGTATTCTAATTGCCCCAGAGGCCGGTGCCAGCGTTTGGCCGCGTGATGCGTGTTTTGTCATTGATAGTAGCTGTGTGTGCGTGTGTGTGCAGGCAATTACTCTGATTTGCACAGTCACACAGAATGCTGCGAGGAATGTGGGGCAGGTGAACTTTTGTGTAATCCAGCAATAAGATTTGAGGTTATTGTGGACCAGGCACCTGTCCAAATCCAGGTGTGTGCCTACATGGAGCCTGTGCTGATTAACTGCTTTCAGAACTCTTAAATCCTGACTCCCT
>KV751321.1:3454748-3466591 GCA_001698575.1 Mola mola | reverse complement strand
CGATACTGGACTGGACTATCTGGTACCTGTAAACTCTTTTTTGCTGTTTAGCAGTGGTTAGCATCCAGCCACCTACTACTCCAAAACAATAAATTCTTCGCCGCTCTAAAATCTGACATGATAAGTTGCCCTGTGCTAACACTAGCAACTACTGTTTTAGAGCAGCGAAGAACTGATGTGCAACAAATCATTTATTTTGAGATATTTTACTCTCAATTATCCTTCCAGTAAGTGTCATGCACAGTATTCAAGACACATTATACTTTCGTGGGGTGGCACAATTGCTGCCAATTTTAACACAAGGAACCTGATAAAATATTTGAAGACATGACATGCGAATGATGACTTCACCAATGCAAGGAGGGGGGACAACGAACCTCAGCGGCAAACTTTAGAAGCTGCATTCTGACAAATATTCCCAACGTATCATTGGTCGCATACTGGCACGTTGATAGGCGAAAAATTGAGGAGATGCTGATAAAGTGGAACATCTCGTAAGTCCTACATTCGGTATCGGCCGACACCCAAAGCCCAGGTAACAGAATCGGTATTGGGACTGAAAAAAAATGGTAATGGAACATCTGTACTTACTAGAATCTCTCCCCCCCCCACCACACACCCCAAACAGGTACCACCCTATTTCCAACAATCTTCTAACCAAACTGTTAAAAAAAGTTCATTCATTCATTCTCTACCGCTTATCCCGTTAGGGGTTGCGGGGGGGCTGGAGCCTATCTCAGCATCTTGGTGCGAAGGCGGGGGTCACCCTGGACAAGTCGCCAGTTCATCGCAGGGCTGACATATAGAGACAAACAACCATCCACACTCACATTCACACCTACGTGCAATTTTAGAGTGACCAATTAACCAACCCCCAGTTTTGCATGTTTTTCGAATGTGGGAGGAAGCAGGAGTACCCGGAGAGAACCCACGCAGACACAGGGAGAACATGCAAACTCCGTTAAAAAAAGTTTGATCAGCCAAAATAACAACATGTGAGTTGAATCCAGTGTGGCATCAGAGAAAAAAAACGACAAGGCTTCTCAAGGCTCCTGGACGTCCATGAATCAACTAAAGAGCAACAGGTGAACATGAAAGGTCGTAGTATAACCTGCAAATGAGAATGCTTTGGTTAAATTAGAACTTCTAACTTAACCTTGATCAACATTTCACTCAGTATATTCTTCTGGTTGAACACATTTGCTGGTAATTATGTGACGTCAACAGGCTCATTGTCCTGATAAGATCAGGATCTAAGTAGAATGAGGATAATAGCAATCAGGCACTGTTTATACAGTCCGGGGAGGCAGCCAAACCTGTTAATTCTATTATAGACTTTTCCAGCACTTGAAAGTTGTATAATACTGGCTTACACCAGTGAAAAATGCCCAGTTCCACAGTGTGATAGTAGCTGGAGTAAACCAAGCACATAAGTGAGGCGCGATCTTTGAGGTGAAATGTTGTGCCCTAATGGAAACGCTGCAGTGTGAAGTCCACGTTTCTCACTCCGGAGGGGGACGTGCTGATAATGGCAGGGTCAGAGGCCTCGAGGCTGAGTGCCTTTAGCAAAAACAATAGTGACACAGTGAGATCACAGTGGCTCAGCAAAGGATTAGCCAACATTTCCTGCCCTCTCGACAAATCGACTGCAGAGTTTTTGCTTTATGTGTAAGCATTAAGAACATAACATACCAGTAAGTCATGTTCCAGAGGTGGAAAATAGCTTAATGCAGTTATTCAAGTTCTGCACTTAAGTAAATTATGGCACTTGCATTGAACTTGACTTCAACTTTCCATAAACACATATATATAATAATGGACAACATGAGATCACCCCGAAAGTGAAGCCAAAGCTTCTCGATTGCCCCCTAGTTGCTGACATTTCTTTTTTTGTCAGGCAGGACTTGAGCTAAACTAAAAACTCAATTCCTGGTCGTTACGATCTTGATTCAGACTCAAAATTACGTCATCAGCACAAGGTGGCAGCGCTCATATTCTGGTTATTTGGACTTCATTTTTGTGCAGTGGGAGGAAGTGCCAATGATGGGCCGAAATAAAAATCATTAGTACACATCATATAAATTTTTTTTCCCAAAAAAATATTTCTCATGTATGTTCAGGAGCAATTTTTTCAGATTGTTCTCGTTTTAATTAGTTTTTTTGATGCTCTAATAAACACGGGTGATTTGGTGGGTGGGTTTGTGGCTGGGGAGTCAACAAAATTAATTCCTCTGCCTGATCACTACTGCACAGATTCTGGCTCTGAAAGCCATCACCAGCACCTCAAGGCAGCACTCGTATCTAAGATATTTTGCATTCATTTTTTTTACAGTGGGAAGTGGAGACACTTTGGTCATTTTTATTTAGGTCAATGCTGTGCAGAATTAATTAAGAGGAAAAGTTAAACCATTTTTAACTGCTTCAAGATTAAAGTGATGAGAACATAGTGCATCAGCAATAATCAAACCCAAGATATGAGTACTTTTCCCTCCTCTGTCTACTTCATCAGCAAGTATTAGACAGCACAAAGGTGTATGTATATTGATTACAGGAAAACACATGCAAGATAAACACACTGTAAAGTACATCAGTCCTGTCACATAACCAGTCTCCAGCTTGTGCAATTGAATTTCCATCTCATTTCCTCCTACTCTTTTTTGTGACCTTGCCTTTGGAAAAGATCCCACACAACAGCCAGACCGCATCCGTCTCTTGCTGATACACTAATTTCATCACCGCCGACAGAATAATCTCCATCCTTGTGCTGCTCCAGACATCGGAGTCAAGTTCTGCCGGAGAGTAAAACCTCATCGGCTGAGGAGTTTGAGCCGAGTAATAGTTGGATATATCAGAGGGTGTGTATTTCTGCAAACAGATGATGGATGATTTGAGTGTCCTTGGATGTACGCACATATCACGGAGCACACAGTCAATTTATTTGACTGTGAACAGATACACAGTAAATATGAAGTGATAAAAGCCCAATCTCACAACTTTTGCACAAAATACTAACCACTCAAACCCATATCTAATAAAAATAGCCATTTATGAATCCACGACAGAGAGGGTCAAAGGCTCTTTATAGCCATGAATCTAGTGTGATTGAGGCTTTCACAGTTGCATGAAAAAACAATTCTTCTTACTGTTATATTACCTACAGTGGCAGAACTGAAGTAAACCATTTGGGTTAAGTGACGAGAAGCTAGTTTATGCACATCAGCTATATAACGTCAGCTGTAACTCATTGGTTATTTGAGATTTGTTACTAATCTGCTAAACGCCTCAGGAAGTGGCCATCTGTTCTACAAGAGTCAATTAGCTAAAGAGCAAACTACAGCTTAGAAGTACAGCAAAGGCCATTTACACTGGAAAAACTGGCCCAGACAGGAAAACTTCACGATAAATTCTGACTGAAGTATAATAATATTACGTATCATGTTGGTAACAGTTATTGTAGCTTGTAACTTTTACAACTTCACAACCCCAAGTTCTTATCCTGCTAATGTTGAATCTAAAATGCTAGTATGCTCCTGAACCTCGACTTATTTGAAAGATTTATGAAGAATATCAGCAATTAAATAGAATTTGGACAATATCACTTCCTCTGGCTAACTGGTTGTATTTCTCATCCTCCCTAAATGGTCAGACAAACTGATGTTCTTGTGGGAAAACTGCAATAGAGCAACAAATATATCCAGGCCTGCTTATCTCTCACAAACACAATAGTGTGCGCTGTAGTTGTGGATTTATGTGCATTTATTTTTACACTCTCAGCTTCTCACAAGATCTACAGTGGATCAGAGGACTTGAGGCATATGGTCTTAATTTGGCCAAAAGTCATTGTAACTAAATGCGGAATGAGGAAAATGTAAAACAAAAAACCCCAAAAAACACTAGTGCAATATAACAATTACAAATTATTTTTTGTTTAATAACCCTTATAAGTATTTATCATTATTTATTGAGATGGCAGAAATGTTATAAAACAAGGACTGGAGATCAAGATCATATATTTTCGTGCCAAACTTGATGTATCAGAAGACACAAAGTTTTTTTTTTTCCTCAAGAGGAAGCAAAGACTGACAAACTTTCCTCCTTTGTGTTTTTAACAACACTATTATCACCAATACAGTGATGTCACCGGTCAATACAGAAATGTGTTGTTCATTGCTATAACTCAGCAAATATTGCGCTGGCATTATATTTTGTGAAAGCATTTGTGCTCTCCAGAAAAAAAGGAATAGAACCACTTTCTTTATTTCTTCTCTGACTCGGTGACAACCTGAATTGGTTTCTCGTGTATCACAAAGACATAAATTCAGGTTCAGGTTCACGATGAACTCTCTTGACATCTATTGGATGGACGTCCATGTTTCCCCACGGGAGGAATTTTAGTCAGTTAAACCTAGAGTGTTGGACTTTCTTCTTCAAGTTCTTACCAAAGGAGAGGAGTTCACAAGTCTGATTAATCTTATCGTTGCCAGTTAAATCTCTCTGCATTTTGCATTTTAGTGGAGATTTTAAACTGGTGATGGGATGGGTCTCCCAATGACTTAAGAACAGGCTACATCATTAGAAGTGTGTTGCAGGCAGTAGCATCATAACCAAACAACTGTGCTTTTATTCTTACTGCCAGAAGTGGGAAACAAATTTTCCGCATTGTATATTTAAGTGATCCCTGAACTTTTCAGAAACAAATAAAAACATCAATTTACGGGTAACCATCTGCCTGAGGTGTATGTAATGATTATAGCCCGTTAGAAAAACTTTAGCACGATAACAAACTACACTGAGAATGTGAACATAGTAAATATCGCTGGGTAATTTATGCTTTCCACTGTGGGTTATAAGAGCATTTACAACTGACAGAAAATCTGTCAGTCTTCCTGTTGGGCTGTAGTGTTACTCAACACTACAACACAACATCTCCGACTGACACCCACAACACAGAACTCTCATTCGCAACATGTCGGTGCAGGTACACTCAATATATAATAATTATAAAGCTGCATTTTGAACCTCTGTGTTGGCCCCGCTACAGTTACTGCACTGCACTGTAAATACAAATCAAGGCTTCCTTCATTTCAGGGGTTTTACTGTGAAACATGGATCATGGTGTGAAAAATTCAGCGACTTCAAAGTTTCCAACATGGACTTGAAACATTGCGACTGCCATGTTCTCTAAAGTTGTTCTAGGCTGAAATCTTATTTCATTTGTAATGTTGATACTAACTTTACAATAAAATAAGACTAGTTGAACAGTTTGAGCAGTGAAAATAATTGCAGTTGTTACAATTATTGGCTGGATCAGTAGTAATATCTATTGATAAGAATGGGTATACCAGTTTATGGCTCATAAACAGCAAACTGGCTTAAAATGTTGACACTGGCAAAGCCCTACCCCACCCTATTGTTTGTTTTTTAAAGATAATATGATTTACTGTCCAATGAAGGAACACATTCACTACCAGCCATATACTGTCATCTGCGTCTTTCCCATCCAGACAGACCTTGTTTCTATGAATGCATATGAATTAGATTTAGCAGAGCCAGCAACATAAATCTCTTCTATTACATAATTAATGGTTTAGAATATCAGCTCACAGTGATGCGGGCCGACCGCAGCCACCCCCCAAACCAGTTCATCGAGAAAAGCAGGGCAGCTGGAAAGTCTTACCAATGGCTGTTTCTGGCATGGCAAACAGTGTCTTCTCAGTGGCCACTCGGAACCGTCCGTGAACTGATAGACCTACGCCCTGCAGGTAGAGGAGGGGGGAAGAAATAATCAATGCTATGAAGAAGAGAGGAAAAACAAGAAGTCCAAGCGGGGCAACAAGAATACACAGAGCGGAAACAGGAGAAAACATTAATGTCCGTCACCTCCGTGGAGAGCCGATGATTGAAAATGCTGACTGTGGGGAAAAAGAAAAGGACACCAGGCCAGCATCTGTGTGTGTGTTTTCACTCGTAGCTGCAAGCAGGGACATAGGTGAAGGCTAATAAGCAGTGTTGGTGAGAGGACATTTCCATTTTGGACTCTGTCACCATGGAAACACCATCCTTGACTTGCATAGGCATTAAACAGTGTAGCTACACAGGTGCACTGTTGTCCCATGACAGGTGAAAGATGACATGCACAACTTAAAGAATTTCTGCATCCATCGTTTTTTTTGAATGAAAAAGCTTAATTAATCAGAATGTTAATGAACTTAATTACAGGAGTTCACAATATTTGTTTCTCAATAAGTTAAAAAAATGCTACACGTTTCAGCCAATATGTCAAATAGTTTGTTCATTTATGAAAGGTCATATTTCTTTATTTGTTGGTTCATTGGATTATCCATTACTGACAAGAGCAGCCTGCAAAGCATTGTTAAGGTCTGATCTAGGATAACGGGAGTGAAGCAAAAAGGAATGTGTTTGCTCTTGGAGAATCAGGTGAAAAAGAAGGCAAAGATCTTGTGATTTAACCGTGATGCCTTCAGGTCGCCTTTTCCATGTGCCTCTATTGAAACTAACTGATGCTCTAAATTCTTTATTCCTTCTGCTATCAGGTTACTAAACTCAAAAAGCAGTCATTTCAAATGATGGTTTTAATGACTGAAATTACATCAATCCATTTAATTGCTATTTCACTTATATAACTTTAAATTTATCCTGTTGTCCTTCACCAACCCCTGCTTGTTTGCTGATTTGTGCCTGCTGACATGTAACATTTGGTTGTTGTTTATGTGATGTGGAGGGGGAGGACTGCGAATGAATGTAAAAAAAAAGGTAAGTAGATTCAAAATATAAAGTGAAACAAAACATCTGCAACAAAAAACAACAACAACATATTTACGCTTTCAGTATACACAAGCAAAACAGCAAATCATAGAGGCTGCCTGAGGAATCACCTTTTCACAAGTGAGCAACACTTATATTTCCACTGATTATGTTTTCTTTTTTATTCAAACATCAGGCATCAAGAAGAATTAAATCTCAATTTTATATTCTGCTACACAAAATGTAGGATGCATCAATAACATGGACCATTTATAATAGGGGCAAATGTGACATATAAGATGGATACTTTACTCAGTTTAAGTTAACTTAAATAAATTCTGGCCTATAAGAAGTGACATTCCTTCACACCCTAACTGTACCTGTAGGAGCAGGGTCATTTTCTGGTCAGGTCGGACAGAAATCCAATATGCCAGTGAGCGACTGGTGCTGGTAATAACTGTAGATGCTGAGGTATTTACATCCAGCTGTAGGCCGGGATGATACTGGCCATTCATTTAGCTTAATTAATTCATGTATCCCGTTTATGTCAAGGCGCCAAAGCCAGACAAATGTGCTCCTGCAGCTGATGATCATTGAAAAATTTCTGTATCCAAGGCTGTGGTAAGGTGCTACAAATATCTTTTAAAAATGAATAACATAAATAATAATAATGACTATAATGACCATATAAAGTTAAAAAAAAAAACCCAACAAAAAACAACAAAAAAACAACTCTGTTGTAGTTGACGTAACAGTATTTGGAGTCATCAGTGGAACACATAACTACAGAATCAAATGAGTATTTTAATCTTCAATTAACCTAATGATTATTTCTTGATTAATCTATGCATCATTTACTCTATAAATTGTCAAAAAAAAAAGTGAAAAATGCTCATCACATCTTTTTATAGCCCAAAGAGACATTCTTAAATTGTTTCTTTACTCAAAACTCAGACTCTTTATTGCTGCCAGAAAGTACAAATAAAAGAAGCAAATCTTGACATTTAAGGAGCCGGAACAAAGAAATATTTAATTATTTTGCTTGAAGCAAGTCTGTAACGATTATAAGATTATCAAAATAGATGTTGATTAATTTTCTTTCAATCGAGTATTTGATTAATCGATTCATTGTTGCAGCTCTAAAAGACACAGTTGTGTAGTTTTTGTGGTAAGAACTTGATGAGTGAGTTTAGGAAAACAGTTAGTCAGTGTATATTTTGATAAATTATTATTAAAATTTCCCAGATGCTATGGTAGTGCTTGTGTTGTTTTGTCTATGAGTCAAAATACGGATTAAAACACTGCAGAAAAATAACAAACCTTCATGTTTAAGGACACTTTATAAATGTGGGTTTATCTAACTTACCACACTGACACAACAACCTATTGAGTTATAGATTATTATCTTTATTTATGACATAAAGTAAAGTACTTGTACTTAAAACGAGTCTGAAATTTACACTACAGTGAGTAGTGAGGTGAGCAGAACAAATATGGAGCCTTAAGGCTGTGTGATAAATGACAACAGAGGATTATAAATATCTGATTACTGGAGAGTAAACAGATTTCTGCACAGGGTAGTCGGGCGTCGGTAAGAGCCAGATCCCAATACAAAAAAAAAGAGAGAGGGGGAGCAAAACAAAAGGGACAGACTGTGACTTCTGTTATTATTATTATAATTATCTGTTGTATTATTGCAGACTTATGTCTGCAATTATATGTGATGATTGCACTTCGGAAACACATCAGAACTTACAGGCTCAAAGCAATGATGGGTTCCATTTTAAATCTAACTCCACAGAAGGAGATCAGTTAGTCATTTTCAATGGCACAACAAAAATGGTAACATGTTTAAGACAATTAGTATTATGCTAAATTAGTGACCTTTGCAGCGAACTTGTGTTTGTAAATGGGTTTAAAAATTACTGACATTTAAAAAAAATATATGGATGGTTTAAGATGAAGAACTAAAAAAAATATTTAAGATGTTTTTTTTCTATGGTCATTATGTTTAGATTCTATTTTAATTTTTGAGTATGGCATTCATTTAAGTGACACTTTTATTTCATAATCTCTGGAGGTTAAACTTTAATTTGCAACCCAGGTATTTCCGCTGTTGCATGGGGGGGTATAAGAAAAGATTGCTAAGCTAAATTAATTTGAAAAGTTGAGGATATATGAGGAGCCAGATTTTGATTTTAAAGTCGATCAAACTGAACTAAACATTAATAGATCGACTGCAGGTTATATGACTGAGAGTCTCATAAGATATGGTTTGAATTTAAATCACAGGAATTGGATCATAGAGAGAGCCAATTAATCAAGCTCTCATTCACAAAGTTAAGTTTTATAAGGCACGTAATGATTTTACTACCTCCTCATTTATATATTTTGGTGCAATTTTGCCATACCACAATGTGGATTAGCTATTTTAGAGTTTGAGCAAAAAATTAGGACCTCCTCTTCTCTTCATCTATTCAAAGATACTGAATGAGTCATGTAAAATAAAGTGCACTTATAGCATAAATCAACCCCGTACGTCGCAGCACATAATTCCTCAAAAACTCTAACTCTAAATAACACAATCTGAACGTGACGGCGGAACAGTAGAAATATTTATAATGAGAAAGAGACAAAAAAATAGCAACAAAATGAAAAACAAAACGAACATAAACACTTGATCTGGATCCCTGGTTGCACAGAAAGGAATGAGGGGCCGTTAAATGTCACATGCCGAGTATTACCATAAAAGTAGCGGAACACTGTTATGTTCTGGCGCGGCACCATCAAGCACCGTATAAGAACATGTCTCAAGATCCAGCTGTAAACAATGGAAGCGCGTAAAAGTGCGCCGGCGAACGTGTTTATAGCCAATGCTCACAAATAGAACAGGCTGAGAAAATTTATAACCGGGCTAGAATCGTTAAGGCCGGCTAATAGTCAGGAGGCTTTCCAGGAGAAGTCATTATAATTGTTTTACTGTTTATAAAACCAAATATTGACAGAACAGGTGGGGGTGAAATGCATTAAAGTGATGAGTAGTGTTATTTCTTTTCCAGCGCAACTTCTCTGCTTCCCAAGCAAAGTAAAATCTAGCCACCTCTCTCTAATAAGCTTTAGATTTTGTGGAGAAAATTTTTTTTGCAAAATCTGTAAAAATTAGTGCCGGTGTGTACATATGACTTTGCAAAAACAGTTGCGAACACTCAGAAGAAAAAGTGACGTCCTGTTTGAAACTGCACAACAGCTACTTTCAACATCACTCTTGCATAAAATATTGGCTTTTCAAACAGGCACTGTGAAGTCCATGAAGGATGACAATTTCAGTGTGGGGAATTATGTCCAGAGGTCATTTTCTCTCTCATCATCTCCTCAGATGACGTGGACATTAGCAAATGAGAGCTCTGCTCAGCAGAGGACTGAGACTACAAACAAACAGCTCTGGATAAATACCCATCACCTGAGTTCCAACTGTTCCTCCACCCCAGTTCAAAAAAAAAAGAGTGTGAGGAGCCTACAGCATGACTGTGTAAATGTTTCTTCAGAGCAAACATGCTGAAATCTGCATGGATGCACAGCACAACAGCCACGGATTAAACGCACGTCAGCATTCCCAGAATTTAATTCTGGGGATTTTACAGCTGGAGAGCAATGAATGATATGCGTGAGAAGAGATCCTGCTGATGTAAGACAGAGGCAGTGACAACAACCAATGTGTGTGTGACCTGTCAATGACATGCCTTCACTCCCTGGTGGTTAGTTATCACTAACGCAAAAATACTTGTTCCGACGTGGGAGTTCTGCCCTGAGCTCAACGACGTTCCAGGAATGGGGACTCTGGTAGCTCTTGCCGACTTTTCCATTTATAGAACTGGCCTGTTTTCAGGCACCGCGTACACACATCAAACAGCAATAACCCTGAGGATGGTTTGCATCAACATTAGTGTCCTGTCTGTGCTGACATGTCACCAGCCATAAATCCAGACAAAAAATAAGAAGACAAAAAGGATTAAAAACTGGCAATGAGTCAACAAATATTGCAGCTTTTAACGTTTTCCCACTGGGATGATGACGGGAAGTGACATGCACCGCAGCACAGATCCGATCAGAGCACTCAACTGTTGCTCGCATCCATTAGCCCACGTTAGTCTGCATTGTTTCTTTCCTGTTTTGTTCAGACAAATAAATTACCGCATCTACCTCTCTTGTAAAGGAAAATGAAAAGTGGGGGTGTCACCATCAACACGGCTGTCTAAACACTGGAAACACAAGCAAAAGAGATGTTTTGGTTCACAGCCTGTGGAATTCAAACCCTGTGAATTGTTAAAAACACGAAAAATATCAACAGAAATAAAGCACCTTTTTTGGCATTTTCTTTTCAGTTTTTTTAGTCCAATATTATATCAGTCCTGCCATCAAACTACAAAGTTGGAGTACCTTTTATTGGTGTGTGTGGCCTGTACCTCATGGATTTAATGATCATCAAACCCCTGCAGGTCAAACTAATTTGAAGGTCAGGAAAAAGTCGGTTTTAACACCAGAACCTGACCCTCCTTTGTTGACTTTATATGTTATAGATGTGACACAACTGCTGTCATTCTTACTCCTACAGCTCTTCTATTGCCATTTTTCTGAGTTCTTGTTCTTGAAAGTTTTCAAGAAAAGTTTCTTCCTGTACCAATATAAGAAAAAGAAAAAGAAATAACAAAAATTACAAAATTAACAACTGGCAGTTATTTGCCTCCACAAAGCATACGGAACAGACAGTGAAAGTACAGGGGTGGTTTAAGTGGTAACGCCGCTATACTGCGACCTCACAGTGACCTTTGACTTCCAAATGTAACCAATTCACCCTCAAGTCCAAATGTAGGTTTGTGGCAAATTTGACAAAAATCCCTCAGTGCATTCTTGAGATATTGTGCCCACAAGACTTGAGGTCACAGTGACCTTGACATTTTCAAATGAGGACTTTTCATCCAAAGAAGGGGAATATTCGTTTTGTTTTGTTTTCTGCCGCTTATCCAGGTCTGGGTCGCGGGGGCAACAGCCTGAGCAGGGAGATCCAGACGTTCCTCTCC
>KV751321.1:3441521-3453368 GCA_001698575.1 Mola mola | reverse complement strand
ACCCCAGTGATGGGAGGGCCCAGCCCAAAGTCCTCCGGCTCTGCCTCTTCTTCAGAATGCGTGTTGGTGGGATTGAGGAGATCTTCGAAGTATTCCTTCCACCGCCGAACTATAGACTCAGTTGAGGTCAGCAACTCCCCTCCCACACCGAAGACCGTGTGGACGGGGTTCCGCTTTCCCCTCCTGAGTCGCCGAACAGTTTGCCAGAATTTCTTCGGCGCCGACTGGAAGTCTTGTTCCATGGCCTCACCAAACTCCTCCCACACCCGGGTTTTTGCCTCAGTGACCACCCGAGCCGCAGATCGCTTGGCCTGCCGGTAGCTGTCTGCTGCCTCGGGAGTCCCACAGGCCAACCATGACCTGTAAGTCTCCTTCTTCAGCTTGACGGCCCCTTTCACCTCTGGTGTCCACCAGCGGGTCCTGGGATTACCGCCACGACTAGCACCAGCGACCTTGCTACCACAGCTTCGAGCAGCCGCCTCGACAATGGCAGCGCGGAACATGGCCCACTCAGACTCCATGCTCCCCACTACCTCCGGGATGTGGTTGAAGCTCCTCCGGAGGTGGGAGTTGAAGACCATTTTCACAGGGTCCTCAGCCAGACGTTCCCAGCAGACCCTCACTATTCGCTTGGGCCTACCTGGTCTGTCCGGCTTCTTCCCCCGCCACCTGATCCAACTCACCACCAGGTGGTGATCAGTTGACAGCTCTGCTCCTCTCTTTACCCGAGTGTCCAGCACATACGGTCGCAGATCAGATGATACGACTACAAAGTCAATCATTGACTGTCGACCTAGGGTGTCCTGGTGCCAAGTGCACTTATGGACACTCTTATGGCTGAACATGGTGTTAGTTATGGACAAACTGTGACTAGCACAGAAATCCAATAACTGAACACCACTCGGGTTCAGATCGGGCAGTCCGTTCCTCCCAATCACACCCCTCCAGGTCTCGCTGTCATTGCCCACATGAGCGTTGAAGTCTCCCAGTAGGACGATGGAGTCCCCAGTAGGGGCACTCTCCAGTACCTTTTCCAAGGACTCCAAAAAGGGTGGGTACTCTGAACTGCTATTTGGCGCATAGGCACAAACCACAGTCAGGTCCCGTTCCCCAACCTGAAGGCGCAGGGAAGCAACCCTTTCGTCCACGGGGGTAAACTCCAACACATTGGCTGAGAGCCGGGGAGCTATTAATAAGCCCCCGCCTGCTCTCCGCCTCTCACCTGGGACAACTCCAGCATAGAACAGAGTCCAACCCCTCTCAAGAAGACTGGTTCCAGAACCTGAACTGTGCGTTGAGGTTAGGCCGACTATATCTAGCCGGTATCTCTCAACCTCACGCGCAAGCTCAGGTTCCTTCCCCATCAGAGAGGTAACATTCCATGTTCCGATAGCCAGCTTCAGCAACCGGGGATCGGACCGCCAAGGCCCCTGCCTTTGACTGCCACCCGATCCACATAGTACCGGACCTCTATGGCTCCTCCTGTGGGTGGTGGGCCCACATGAGAACGGACCCATGTTTCCTTTTCGGGCTGAGCCCGACCGGACCCCATGGAAAAAGGCCCGGGCGGGATCCCGGTATCCTTCCGGGCAGGGTACACAAGTCCTTGTTATTATTCACCATCATAGAAGTCTTCGAACCGCGCTTTGTCTGGCCCCTCACCTAAGACCAATTTGCCTTGGGTCAACAACATAGCTCCTAGGATCATTAGGGCACCCAAACCACTCCACCACGGTAAGGTGGCGGACCCTCCTGGAACCGCCAAAAATCCCTCAGTGCATTCTTGAGATATTGTGCTCACAAGACTTGAGGTCACAGTGACCTTGACATTTTCAAATGAGGACATTTCATCCAAAGAAGGGGAATATTTGTGTATAAATATTCAATTTGCAGATTCTTATTTTTTTCCCACCAGCCTTATTGAGAAACGCCAATAATTTTATTAATGGTTATAATCTTATTTTGTATTTCGTTCATTTATATCAGGAACGACATAATTTGGCGCACCTTCTCCTCTGTTGTTGGTGTTGTGATGCTGATTGGCGGAGTGATATAAGGAGAGGTGATGTATCAGATATCATGTTCACATGTGTGGCCAACATAAGTCTGCAATGACCTTGACCTTTGGCCTCCAAAATCAAATCAGTTTATCCTTAGTCAAGATTAGACATTTGTGGAAAATTAGGAAAAAAAATCCCTCAAAGTGTTCTTTAGATATCTTGTTCAGAAAAATGGCCTGGAAGGCCGACAAGCCCTGTTTCCACCAAGCAATATGGTTCAGTTTGGTACGGTGTGCAGTTTTTTGCTTTCCATTGTCAAAAGCTGTGAGTGGTGGTCTTAAAAAGTGAACCGTACCTTGCCAGTTTTGTCACCCTTCACTCGGGGTACCAACCATAGCGTAACTGTACCACAAAGAGGGGGGGAGGTTGGTCAACAGAATCGTCACTTCGCTGCGATGGTTAGACTGTCTTTCTTCTCGCGGTGTGCAGCCTTTTCTCAAACAGAGCCTGTCTGCTTTGTGTGATAAACAGCAATATGCCGACATGAAACAAGAAGAAATGCTGAATTTCCTCCATTCTTTCCTTTTTGCTGTTCTTGTTTCTTCATTGAGATAAACTGTGTCGCGTTTCTATGACTGCGTGGAGGCAAGTAAAAGTACAATGTCGTAGGAGTCCTTTTTCTCTTTTTTTTAACTGAATTTTAATTATGTGTAAGGAGTCTAAATTATATTAAATATTCACTTTCTTAAATAAATAATGAATAATGTTGTAATTTTTGAGATATATAGAAGTATAAAAGCCAGCAGTCAACCAAAAGTACAATATGCATA
Organism: Mola mola; assembly: GCA_001698575.1. Classification (NCBI taxonomy): domain Eukaryota; kingdom Metazoa; phylum Chordata; class Actinopteri; order Tetraodontiformes; family Molidae; genus Mola; species Mola mola. The sequence continues at coordinate 3,450,538 of KV751321.1, read as the reverse complement.
AATTTAGCTTTGGGACCAAAAAGACCAAAGACAGCCCTTTCACACAACCAAAATACCTCAAACTCTCCAAACAAACAACACAACTAAGGAAATAAGAAAAAATAAAATAGAGCCACCTAATTCAGATATTGATTTATACCACGTACTGCTGTTAAAATACTCCTAAAATGATATCAGGAGTACCAGAGTGTAGGAGTGTGCAGAGGGTTGTTGTGCACAAGAACTCTGCACCACAGGGACACAGGCACACACACGTAGGCGTGATGAGTAATGATCCTGTAGGTAAGATTGGGTGTGAGCGACCTTGTTGCACTTTAGGGGTAAAATCACTGTCAAGGTCATGAAAAGGAGAGAAAAGGCAGGGACTCAACCAAAAGCCAGATTTCATCTCTGAAAAGGCAAGTTAGACAAAAAATTACACACATCTGTGATCAAAGTCATTTCTGTATTCTGAATTTAGTCTTATTCTTACTGAGACACAAAGCCAACAATTTAATTTCTATACATCAAAGTGGAGGGAAAAACTAGGGGAAGCAACACTGCTTTGTCACTTTACATTTCATCCAATCACAAGCCAACTTGCCACTGGCAGACAGTTCAACACTGACACCTGCAGGAAAAGGTGAATATTGCACCCCATAGGAAGGGCATCTTTCAATGGGGTCAATATCGTCAATAGCACACACTCCCATCTCTCACGTTGAGATGGGACCAGTGGTAACTGCACTGGTGGCTAAGCTGAATGTTATGTCGAGCCTTTGGGAGCATATGATGTTGTGGCAAACAACCCCTGCAGCTAAAGCTGTACCCGGGAGGGTTCAACCCGCTACATAGACGAGGGCCAGAAACATTCCCACGCAGTAGGTCTGCATTATCTATTCTTTAGGGTCCTCCTATCCCAGGTATGAATATTAGAGACCTTATGCTTTAGGGTACAGTATGTTTTATTATATTCAGTGCCTTTTAATTCTTCACTTTTTAAGCTCCTTTGAAAGAAATACAGGAACTACTCTTTTCACTAGCTTAAGATGAGTTATTATTTTGCATTTAAAGATTTAACCTGAGAAATTATTTTTGTATTTTTTCTTATTTTTTTAGTTCTAAGTTTTAAAAAAAATATTATACATATAAAATCGGTCCTTATTTTCTCAACGGGAAAAATGCTTATTGCTCACCTTTGCCGCCCTTGTTCTGTATTTAATTGAAGGACTGTTTCTGTAATTGTCATCTGCTTTTCTTTTTTAAAGACGTGTAACCCGGTATAAGTCAGAAGAAACACTGTTCAAATGTCATTACTGTAGAATGCGCTTTACAAAAATTGGGTGGGGGTGCGATAATATTGCATATCGTGCTATTAAGCCACCTGTAATCACAGCAAGGGAAAGTCTGTCACTGCAACAGCCCTAAATCTATTTACAGTTTAATTCAAGTGAAAATGCCAAAGATTTGCTGGCTTCTGCTTCTGAAATGTTTGTCATTTCTGATATAAAATGACGAGTCTTTTGGACTGTTGGTTGAACGAACTTTTTACATCAGTTTGGGCCTTTTTTGAAATTGTACAGCCTAGATAGTAATTAAATGATGAATTATTAAAAAAAAGTAAGGATAACCTGACCTTATATGAACTATACATTTAAAGTAGATGTACTCACTCCTCCCATTGTTATTCCATCAATAAGAGCGATATATGGTTTCCTGCAGGCTCCTGAGAAGACAAAATAAAAATTGTGTAAAAATGAGAAACACACATCTGAAAGTAAAGGCTTTTCTGTTCTCATAATGTCACTGTAAACACTTACCAATAGCATTGTTGAGGATATATTCCTCTCGGAAAAAGTCCTCGGCCAGAGACTCTCCTGCTTTTCCTGCTTCTGTGACCGCTGAGGACAAAAAACAGACCAAGCCACACATTCGCATCTCTTCGACCAAAATGTATCCTCATACACTAGAAACACAAACTGGTTTGTATATCCTTGTTTTACTCATTTGCCTCCTTTCCTCATAGCTTAATCCTTGTATATGGTATCAGGTTGGTGCAGAGACTCGGGTACCTGCCAATGCCGACAATGCTACATTTTCAGCAGTATTGGCGACACTGAATCTGAACAAATGCAGCATATTACTCTCCTACAGAATAAAGCTCCGTTTTATAATCTCCAGAGGATGACAATAGCAGCGTTCATCACAACTTAAATGTTTAATAGGATGTAGCATCAAGTGACAGAAGTAATATCAACATGTAATGCGAGAGGTACTGTAGTTAGAAGAGTGCATTGCAACGATGAAACTTCTGATTATCTTAGAGTAACTTATGAATATATTTATATTTATATATATTTCAAGTGCCAAAAATACCTTGAGTAAAGATACACCTGTACATCATGGTTCAGAGTTCCTCCTGCAGCCCACCTGTGGGTCACAGGCAGGAACCAACACTGCTCACCTCTGATGTCTCCACCGGCACAGAAGGCTTTCCCACCTGCTCCTTTGATGATCACAATGCCAGTCTCTTTGTCATTTTCCCATTTCTAAAATCAAAAAAGACATTTTAAAGGAAATCTCCATTCACAACAAGTCTTGTTGTAATTAATTTCCTGGGCTGAATCAAGCTTCTGTACTATATTTTCAGAACGAAAGCTCGATAAAACATCTATAACGAGACCTTAAACACAAAATGATCAGACCCTGTGGTGTACAGACAGCTGTCCTGATTTGAATTATCTGTGAAAACGGGTGCGTTTTGCAGCCAAATCACACAAGCAACCAGCTCACAATGGAAGTCTGAATTTTAAAAGCTACAAATGTTTTTTTTCATTTTCTTTAACACATTTTTCTTTCATATTTTTTCTAAAACTATTACTCCCCCCCCTAATAATGTATGTTATTAGCAACATTTACTGAAAACTATTCTAAATGGCACTGACATGCAGTAACATGATACTCAGGTACAGGCAGGTGTAAAATAATAAGCAGTGCTGTTTTGAACAGCTGTCAGAGTTGCACTGTGGCTAGATTTTGCGTATTCTTATAACTTTTTTATGACACATGACATCAGTGTTCTGCGATGAGTCTGCATTTAAGGTTTGAAAAGTTCGGTACCCATTTTTGAGAACACTGCATTGTTTTTTCTGCGTGTCCACATCTGATCAGAAGTAGCAACTTTAACCTTAACCACTTCAGTGAGGCCGACAGATCTGATCATGTGTCAACACGTGAATGTGTGTAACTGTTTGAATGTGATGAAGGCTTTCCTGAGTCTTACTCTCAACAAAATGTCCCTGAATATCAGTGAAAGAGGAACATTTCAATTTGATGGGAAGGATGACTCTATTATTTAAAATGTTTTTATTTCTTCTAGCATGTAGTTAAATGAAAACTAATACTTGTATTGTATTAATTACATTCTATAAAATGCTTTGAGTGAGGCCTTTTGTAGTAAAACAGGCTATAAAGGTGTTTTTAGTGTTGTTTAGGGTAACAGTCTAACCTAACCTCCGTTACGTCGACACCTTGAAAGCATCAAAAATACTGGTGACCATTTACTATCAGTAACACATGGCTGTAATAAATGACACTCGACACAGTCCAGGCCTTGAAATTTGACCGATTGAAGTTTGCACCAGGCAAGCTGTCCACATACCTGGAGGTGAGGGCAGATCTGTCGGATCATGCTGAGGTTGAGAGCATTCAGGACTTTGGGTCTGTTTATGGTGATCACACCTGCACAGCCCACTCTCTCCAAAAGAACCTCTGGTTCCACCCGAGTCGACATCTGATCGCAAACAGAGATAACGGGACAGTTTTGCAGAAGTCTTTGCAAAACACAGTAATGAACTCAAAATAGCAGTATTATCAATCAAATAGTGAACAGGCTGGGTATAATTACTGCAAATTAAGCAAAAATGACTTCATTTGAAACTGAATGGGATTGTGGCTGAAAATAAGCAAAATATATTCACATGGGAAAGAATGAGCTGAACAAGCTAAAAGCTTAAAAATAGAAAAGAAATCAAATTAATACACCACAAAATTTACAAACATCTCATCTGAACAGCGTTGAGCAGTCGTCAGGTAAAAATCACACATGTCTGGGTCATCCTGCCACCTTCTGCCCTTCTTTGTGTCAGAATCAGAATAAATACTGCTGTCAGTTCCATATAACACGCGGCATTACAACTAAAACATATAAAACAGAGGCACCAGTCAGCATCATTCTGTCAACCAGTCCCACTGGCATCCAGATTTTACATGAAAAAAGCTGAAACTATATTTCTTGCTTAGATTTGTAAAGTTGGATCCAGATAGCAGCATACTTAAAAAAGGACTTAAATACCCGGACATATCTTATCTTAAGAAGTGTCACCTGGCTCGGGTGGATGTCTGTGGCCAACTCAAACTCCAGAATCAGTGATTAAACAGTAAAATATGTGACCAACATCAGTTCTAGTCCAGTGTCAATCACAAATACTCGCGAATACTTAAGAGCAATGTAACTGTCAACTGTACCAAGATTGATCTGTTGTTTTTGTATTGGTATTTTTAGTCAGCCTAAAATATTAAAAAAAAAATAAAGTTGTTTTTTACACCGATTTAAAGCAAAGAGACGCATGACATTCCCTCCGAAGAGATCTGACTCCTTTAATTTAGCTTTAATTGAAAACTGCAGTTGTGACAGAGGCTTTGCTCACCATGTGGCCCTGGACCCGCTGCAGCCTGCACAGGGACCTCAGTCTGGAGGAACAGCGAACACAGAGCAGGCAATGAGTAAAACACAGCCCGGACTCTTAGCTTCTGATTTTAAGCCCCGTCCAACTCAAAACAACCATAATTCGTCCTTGTTATTACATACACGTAGACAGTAGCTAGCATCCGAGCAACACACTTGAACCTGATTTGAGCTCGTCTGACATTTTTTAACAAGATAAATAACGGCTGCAAACTCTGGACTGTCCGGGCGACAAACCCGGAACAACTCGTTACAGGTTCGCCGGTGGCTTCGTCCGTCTCCACATACCTGTACGCCGACGTCAGAACGGGTAAAGACATGTTTTTATTTGACTTTCAGGCACAGCTCGCTTGCTTACTGTCCCTGCTCTGTGATTTCTTTCACTGACTTCCTGAAAGGTCCAAAGCTGTCCAGTGATTGGTTGACGTGGTGACGTCATAGAGGGTTTACGTACCGCAAAGCGCTCTGTCTGTGTCTGCCACACTGCCACCTACTGTGAAGAGGAGGTAATGTCACCGCTGTGTGCGAACCGTTTACTCAGAAACGTTGAATCAGCTCTTTAAGAAAGTGAGCATTTAATACATTCTACATCCATTACACATTATGATAATTTATGATAAATATTAGTTCACATACCCCCCCACATCTCACAATATTAGAATACCACTTAAGTATTCAGATATTTCATTTTCACTATGAAACACACATTTGATATTCTATTTTTTGTAAAGCATCAGTATGTAGAACACTGCACTGTTTCCTGTTTTGTTATACAATAGTATATTTATTTTTTAATAATATTTTGAATTACACCGGACTATCAGATATTATCATTACATTTGTTGTTCTATATAGCGCTACTGTACATTTCACTTTATATGACATATCCAGCAAGATATTATACTATCAAAAATTATACTAGGCTATATGTTCATACTGTTTATTTTATAACATTTTATTTTTTTATTATCTAAATTGACCAACATTAAGTATAAGTACATGTGACATATTTATCTGATATACAGACAGACTGTGTGTATGCAAAACTTGCTGTAATGTAACCATTTGCCTTGTAATTTTGACTTTAATTGTTCTCTGATAGCGTTTTTCTTGTTTTACATGCCTAATTATTATTTCTACTTACTTCATTGTTACTTTGTTTATTCATTTTTTTAAATCTGTTATCTGTTGTGACTTATTTTGTTCTGTTTAGTGTTGCTGTAGCAACTGAGTCCTCTCTAGGGATAATAAAAGCTTATCTTATCTTACTGCACTTTTATAAGTAACATGAGTGCAGAGCTTCAAGTTTTTTCGTTCAAGTATTATTTCACTCCCCTAACATGATATCTGGATCGTGTTGCACCACTGACTACAGACACTGTACTTTTTTTAACACGAGACCAAGAAACAGTGTTCCTCTGGTAAACTTGATATGTGAAGGCCTGAACATTGACATGAGTAACCACTTGATTACGCAGGCTATCAAAGTACGATTAGGTACGGGCTGTTCTGAGGTGTGGCTGAGCAAATATTCTCAGTGAGCTTTCCCGGGGAAAACCAAACAGGAACAAAGCTCAGGGAAATCAGGAAGTATTCAGAAACTGGACCCTAAAAATCAAACAGCGAAGCATTGCATTGGTACATTGGCATGCAGAGAGAACACTTTTATTTTATTTTCTCACAAGCACAATCGTGGATGAAATAATGCCTGCCCAACAAATAAAGTGTTAAAAGAAACATAACATCTAAAAGATGAAAGTTGTTTGTTTCAAGGTTAAATGTGAAGAATCTTGGGCAGGATGAAGGTCTCCAGGTGCTGAGTCTTCATCTAGTCGGAGTCGCTGCTGCAGGAGCTGCTGGAGGACTGCAGCCAGAACACAGATAACACTCAGTGAATGCCCCCGATCATCTGCATTACAGAACCTCAAAATCAGCTGTCTTGACCAAAGATTTAGGAAAAATTTGATTTTCTTACCCCATGAGAGTTCTTCCCCTTCTTGTGACAATGGCCGTGCTTGTGACCGTGCTTGTGCTTGTGCTTGTGCTTGTCTCCGTGGCCGTGTCCAAGTCCGTGTCCAAGACCGTGTCCAAGTCCGTGTCCAGGGCCATGTCCAACTCCGTGTCCATGGCTGTGTCCATGTCCGTTTCCATGGCTGTTTCCGTGGCCGCATCCATGTCCGTGTCCAGGGCTGTGTCCATGTGCGTGTCCGTGGCTGTGCCCCGGGCATTGGCCATAACCAGGCCCGTGGGGCTGGGGAGGGCAGGTGGCAGGTGGCATGACACCTGGAGGGTAGGGCCCCGGCATATGTGGAGGTTGGTTGGGGTAACCAGGGTAGGGGGGTCCTGAATGCAAGAAGGAAGTGAGAAATCAGCACGTCTACTTTGATTTAAAGCACATTTATTGAATATGAGAGAGGTTTTTTTTTACCTTGATTGTTTCCGTACATCTTTAAAATGACAGATTCTGAAAACATGAAAAGGCATTTTAATAATCAGTAGAAAAGCTTTCATATTACAGAAAGAGGCTTCAAGGCGAACTCACCGTGTGCCGTGCGCAGGTCCACAGATGCTGCCGTGCATCTGCTGGTCTTTTATATGAGCAGCGCGGATCACTTCCTGACCCATCCCTTCAGAACATCTCTGCTTCGTGACCTGGATGGGTGGGTGTGCGTGTGTGTGTGTAATCTTTAACAGTCAGTTAGCATTAATATGGACCGTGTTAAAGATATGAACACACACCCTTTTGAACCTGTGCACTTTTGACTGATTGCTGTACCGGAAGAAAGAATTGTTTGATGAAAAATGTGATCTTTGTTTCTCAATATTTGTTTTTACTGTGTGTTTTTTGTGTGCGAGTAGGACAGGTGCACAAGGACGCAGTCGAGGACATGAGAACTATCATCATGTTGTACTAAGTTGGAGTTTCAGCTGATGAGGGATCAGAGGTGGGAACACGGAATTTGTTTTCTGTGATATGTTATTATTGTTTTATTTGGCCTTCCTCGCCTTTTGCTTTGTCATCTAGACACCAGGCCAGTAGGTACGGAGGCTGCACGAGGACAGAATCAATATGAACTTGATCAGCTTTTAGCCGCTGGAAGAGTAGTTGCTCATTCTCAACACGTTTAAATAAATCGTTCAAATAAATCGTTTCTTAAAAATCAACTATGTGTTCCTAAAGACCTTGTCTGCTTTGGGGTTTTTTTTTTTTAAATTAACTATATCATTTTGGGGGGAAAAATGCTCAAAGTAAATTAACTAAAGACAAACAATAGATTTTCTAAAAAATAATAAGTCTTGACTTTAGACATTATTGATCTCAGCAAGGCGTTGTACGTCAAACAAACAAAAATGAATCAGATGCACTTTGTTTCTTTTGTTTTTTTTAGTTAACCAGCTGTAAAATTGGGCCAAAGGTGCAGCCTGTTTGACAGTTTTGCACCCCTCCCAGTTTACACAGACAGCAAGATACCAGATCTGCTTCATCTTACTGTTACGTGCCCTGAGCAGCAGCTGTTCTGAAGTCTTTGTGTCAAAAAACTAGAACAAAAATAGCTTGAAAGAACATTTCACTGCTTATTAGTCAAGACTGCTGAGGAGTAGCAGGGCAAGTGAGTGAAAAATAGAGAAGCAAAGGTATTAATATGATGTTCCCAGCACAGGAATATAAGGAAATTAAAACACACGCGCTGATATTTATGACACGTATAAAGTCGTATGAGAGAGTTAAGAGGCCTTGGAGAGATGCTTCCTCTTATGATAAACAGATCAGTTTATGTTGTCGATCACAAGAGAACAAGGGAAAAATAAGCTTTTATTGTGTTTTACTTTATAAACAGTAACTTAACACTTCACATAAGGTAAAATATGTAACAGCTATACCTGACTTTAAATGTATTAGGCAAATATGTAAAAAAAAAGCAAAACAAAACAGAAGCTTTAAAACCAAAACATGCTTTGAATGTTAAGTGGACAAATAAACAGACTGTCTTTAAAAAAAAAGGCAGCAGGATAAAGGCTTCAGGTGGCAGCTTGTCCTGTTTTCTTGCATCCAGACGTCCATCTAGTCAGAGTCGCTGCTGCAGGAGCTGCTGGACCACTACAGCAAGCAGAGATATTGTCTTTCATTCATGGTTTTTTTTTTTTTCCGTTAATGAAAGGCTTCTTCAAGAAGATTACTTGGTTCACTGCCGTTCTTACACACCATTAAAATGTTTGTCCCTCTGGTGGCAGCAGGATGAAGCTGCGAATATAATGTGTCTAACATGCTCAACACTTCACAGAGCTAGTT
>KV751321.1:3421259-3436239 GCA_001698575.1 Mola mola | reverse complement strand
TAGGTGAGACAAGGATTTTATAAAACTTATGAACTAGGCCACAGTGGATGCTGGTTTTTAAGTGCCAACCTTGGAAGGAAGCGGATTATCAGACCAGATCTTTAAGGTGTAGCTCTGCTCGACTCCTTCTGGTATGTCAACAGAAAGTAATTCAAAGAGTGATCAATTTTAGTCTGACAACTCTGAAAACACAGGTATGTTGTCTGCAAAGTTTGCAAAAAAGTTGTACACAATTTGAAGGCTGACAGTTGCCTGAGTAGTCTGTGCTCTGTGGATGTTGTGTTTCTTTAGGTGTTTCTTCACCCTGGCAGACAGTCTGATGAACCATGGGCCTTTCAACGCTTGACCTTGCCAGCTAAAGAACTGTTGGGGTAGAGATTGGAGAAGCGGCCCAGGGTCCAGATTGGGAAGACATTCCTATAAGAGGTGTAGCTTATGGCACAGCTCTTGTTAAAGACACCTGCAATGTTCTCCTGGAGAGAGAGAGAAAAATCACATATCAAACCACTGGATTAATGTGTGAACATTACATGATGTATGTATGGCAGAACAAGCCAGGTATACTTCACCTGTGGCCAGTCGCCATTGGCTTGCTGCTTGTCAATCAGCAGCTGTACCCCTCTTTCAATGGCCTGTGTGTCGGGATGCCTGGTGACGGCCACAAGACATGTTGTTTGAATTTGACGAACTGTACAGTACAGCACGTGCACAATCAAAGGCAAATCAGATAAAATACGCCTGTGATGGGCCAATCAATGCCTGAGGCTAAAATCAAGAGCAGAGCACACTATACACACACATTTCCTTCTAGAGCTGGGGTTCACGACATGACTATCACAGGTTTAGAGGAATAGAAAAAAGACTGGGAGTACGCACTAACCGACCGGCTTCAGCAGATTGTTATGAAAAACTGGGGAATCACATATTTGACAACTGTGTCCGATTAAGGACCACACACTACACAACTCGTCACTCCAAATGAACACACCAAACTGTCACGAAACACGCAGTAGGCGTTCACGGGAAGGTTACACCTCGTTTCCACCCAGCAGCACGGTTCAGTTCACTTCAGTACGGTACACTTGCAAATGCTCAGCTCAGTAAAGGCGTGTTTCCACTGGCAACTGTAGCGTTATGTGGTGGGTGGCGGGTATACACTGGTACCTGAGGAGCGTGACTTCATAACAACGTGACACCGTGTAGCCCTCAGGTCAATTTAATGAAGAGATGCAACAGTCAACAAAGGAAACGTTGAAGCACATCCAGTGTTTCATGTTGCAAACATCCATTCTTGTAATCAAAAAGAGATATTTAAAGTGGTTGGAATCAAGCATGAGAAGCAACTCTTCTCCTTCTCCCGTCCTTGTTTCACCTAGCTGCGATGAAACTGGAACAGTATGGTTCCATATTTAAAGGTACCGTCCACAAATTTTCAATGTAAAAACAGAAAAAAGCATACTGTGCCATACTGAGCTGAATTGAGGCGAACTGCTTTGGGGGAAATGGGGCTTAAGTGACCAGTGTGTACTACAAGACTGTGATCAGGGTCGGCTTGGAAAAATCAAAGATGTTTGATCCCCTCAGATTCATGATGATTGGAGTCTGTTTTCTTCACACGCTTGCTGATTTGAGTCTGTACCCTCCATACACTTACAGATTTTGGTGCTACTAGTAACAACCAGTTATCTCTGCCGGAGAGACCTGGACTGTCAGTCCTGTACAAAACCTTGTCAAAATCATGTCATAGCTCCCCAGCTGGCTGAATGGCCAGAACACTTTGGACAAACTGGAGTTGAGCGTTGCTCTACCTGACAGCCATGAGGGCTAACAAAGCCCAGCAGGTGTTGTGAATCTGAGCTGTGCTGCTCTGGATGTACCGTCGCTGCTCGCACGACTCAAAGTTTTCCCCCCAGCCTCCGTTCGACATCTGCCGGGCCAGCAGGAACCGACACGCTTTCTGCACCTCCACACACGCGTTGCTGCTTGGCAACAGGCACAATAGTGAAATATGTAGGTAAGAACTTCCTGGGAGTGTAAAGTCTTTGCACATTAACATGTCAGGTTGTGAGTCTTTAGGGAGTTTTATCTCATGTAACAGTCAAGACTTTGGAAATGATCAAGACTTATATCATGAAGTCAATATCCAGCAGAGTTTAGATTGATGAAATCATTGTCATTCTTTTAAACAACTGAAATACTCTCACACGTAAACAAATGAAAACCTTTCACATTAGCACAGACTTGTGGAATGCTCTCACACAAACAATGCTTGAGTTAGCTTCTGATTCACAGCTTTAGTCCCTTCTGAATAATCAAAAAAAGTTTTTTTTAGAGATCCTTAATTTTTTTAAAACTATATTCCAGGCTCAAAAAAGCCTGGATTTACAATTTGAATGTATCAATCCATTCCAAAAACTATGACATAAAAAGTAAAAAGGTAAATTTTAAGATAAAGGTCAACATTATAACAACTCTTAATATTGTGTTAAAAAAAATGCATAATTATTCAGAGAAATGACAAAATTATGAATTAAAATGTCAAATTAAAGACATAAAAACATCATTATTAAGGGTTTAACGTCAAAATTATTTGATCATTATTGGGATAAAAAGTAGAAACGATAAAACAATGAGTGAAAATTAAGAGACAAAATATTAAAATAATAAATTAATCACGTTTTATTTAACACCATTGTTTTGCATTAACATCTTCAACAGGCACATCCGTGGTCACATCCACTCTTAACAAATATTAGAAGCTGATGAGAAGATGTCTCAATTTTCAGTAATTATTATCAGCTCTGGACAAACCCTGGTGATTATTTGGTTTTAAATGAGGTTTTAATGTTCTCTGGATGCAGTATTATATAGTATGAGTAAGGGAAGTTATATGTACAACACATAATTGTTTTCATAAGCTTATGATGACAGTACCTACTCAGTGAGCAATCTTGTAAACTCTCATTTATCTGGGGTTCAGCAACTGACAAGCACAACCAAACCTGACAATCTCATCATAATTGTAAACTTATGTTTTATTTAACAATTTCCCTCGGGGATAAATAAAGTATTCTTAATCTGAATCTGAATCTGAATATTACTGTTAGACTTTCTCTGTCATGCACCTACTCTTTCACCTTAGGGTTTTACAATCACTGTAAATCTTCAGCTGAAGTTGGAATCTGTTACTGGGAGCTGCAACAGCAACACAGCGTCCTGCATGCGTAGAGAGAGAAGAAGAGGAGGAGGGAGCGCAGAGACGCCGGCTAAGCGAACATTAACATGGAATAAATCCCTGTAAAATTAACTTAGTGCGCTAATTTATTTCAGTGGGCTGTCAAAAAACTTGTGCTACAGCAACATTTTCAGTCAACTTTTGGGAAAACATGGTGCCTGAGAGCGCCAGCTGCGTTAGTGTCAGCGGCCTTATATTTTTCTCCAGGTGATCAGTTAGAGGTCCAAGTTCGGACACTGTGGTGGTGTCTGGGTCCAGACCTTAATTCTCGCCACTTATAATCGTTTGATGCCGTCATTGATTAGGGCCAATCTAAATGTGGGGCATTACGTCTCTTAGTGGTACAGAGGATGAAAATGCAGTACAGTACCGCAATAAGATGGACATCTAGTCACCCTGTGGCAAATAAACACACATCAGACGTCCCAGCTTCCCTATATGAATGCTTCTGAACTTCCAGGTTAACTTCACCTTCCGTTTGTGTTCATGAGAGCATTTCAGTTGCATGTGTGTATGGTTTTCAGTTGACATTGCTTTCATATGTGAATGTGAGAAGTAATTCAGAATACTGTCCCAAACAGCCCCTGATAGTATTTGCTCTGGGTCAAAAGTGACCTTGAATCAGTGTAAGATTTCAGTGATCACTGTAGGAAGCCTTACTCATCCTTGAAGATGTGACCCATACAAGCAAAGGCTTCAAGGCCAAACCATACTCCATATGTGAAGCACACCCCCCAGGACCTGAGCATGAGCACAAAACAGTTATTAACTTTTTTTTTTTTTCATTAAGTATCACATGTCCATTAGGTAGAAAATACACCAAGCGTAGTCTCACCCTTCCCAGGATCCATCGGGCCTCTGCAACTTCCTGCAGTACTCAAGTCCATTTTTTAGAGTGGAGCTGAAAAAGAAATCAGAAACAGGGAAGCTTCAGCTCATCCCTCCAGAGTTTCCAGAACGGATACAATTATTTAAAAATGATTGTGTGGTTGATGTGTCTTCCCTCATCTCATTGTTATTAGTGATGGGCATTTCAAACACAAATGCTATTCGATCTTCACTGGGAATTCTTCAAAGAATATTCAAATAGGAGGTATAATGGACACGGACAGAAATGGATTAATTCCCTTCCAAAATGGGAATCAGGCTGCCATACAATTATGACCTCTTGAGGCTCAAAATAAATTCATATGCAGACACAACTGACTGAAATTAAAGTCTCATCTCTCATTTCAGTGAAATCGCACGACAGAATCTCATATTACATCACTGCAAAATGCGCGCTGACATTAATTAAGTCATAAAGATACTGGTGATGACTTTTGCCAAATTCACAATGCAAATTTTAAGATTCTGTTGTCACTGTTGTCCATGAATCTGTGGTCCGAGACAGTTTTTCAATACTCATCAAACGGCCGCAATACTGTCAACACAGGTTCACCAGTCGTGCAGTAATAGTCTTTCCACGCTCCGCACGGTAAAACGCCATCAAACTCCGAAAATCTTCACCCTCCAGAAAAGCACGTTGGTCATCAAACTTATGTTTTCTGGTCAGGGATGGTTGATTTGTGGGTGGCAGCACATTATCTGCCAGGGGCCTCAGCCTCAAATGACAGAGCTCAGTTGTTATTGTCTGTTATGGTAGCTTTGCCTGGAAGCTCATTTTCATTTATTTTGTTGAGCGACTTCCACACAGAACATTTTGACAGCTGTAGTCGTCTTTGCTGATTGTATAGCGACTGTAGGATGTAGGAGCACTCGGAAAAACGCTATAGTGACCTCGATTGTGAAAGACATTTTAATGGAAGTAACGCGAAATCAGACAAAGACAAACCAATACTCAGGCTAACTCTTCAAATTTTTAGAATATTCAAAAATCATGACCTATCCCTAACTGTAATGTGATAGTCATGCAGTGTATAGAGCATGTGAGTGTGTACTGCACCTTATCTCGTCAGCACGGTGCTGAGGGAAGGCCTTCTGGAAGTGAATCAGAGCCTGCATTACTGCTGAGGTACACTCGACGTAGGTATAATCGATCATGATGTCACCTGTTTGTGTGTGTAAGAGAGAAACACTCAGTGTTAATAATAAACATTTTACAACATACACTGCAACCTCTTTAATCATGATACTAAGAGGCTCTTTGACCTATGAAGTGGGAAAGATACGAGCAATGCAAAATTTCCAGAGGGCAGTGGAAAAAGCTTTTTTCAACCTTTGAATATTAAAAGGAGACAGAAATATCACATTTATATTTAGGTCCTTATATCTGTTTTTCAGATTTTCAAACTGAGCTTCTTTACAATGCTGCAGGGGAAATCATGCCCCAACTTGCATTAAACTTTTATTCCAAAATGTCTGTAAGAAATCAGTTCGAACAATCAGCAATCTAAGAAATCAGTTCAAAACAACAAAACATAACGTATCTGACAGTGAAATGCATTCAATGGATGCGGACAGTTTGTTGTTGGCAACCGACCTACCAAACACTTCGGAGGGGTTGAGCAACTCCAGGAGTTTTCCTCCTCTCTTAGTTTCGTACGTGGCAAATCCACCGTCAGGGTTTCCCATGCTCAGAAGCTACAAGGAGAGGACCGACACATGACACGTGCAAGAGCTGGAATAATCGTTAAGAAGAATTAATTTGTGTAGGAATAAACAGCATTAGATGGCAGAGGTGATACTGGCAGGATTTTGTTACTTTAGGACAGAGCAGACAAGCTGAGCCCTTTGTTTCTATGCTACGCTAAGCTAAAATCTGGCTGTAGCTTCATATCAATTAATGGAAAAAAGGGTGATGTGGATATTCTCTAACTGTTGGGACAAAAGCATTTAAAGAGCTTTCATTTAGCTTTTCATAGAAGATGAATAGAAACAAGATAGTATATCAAGAGACTGTAAGTTATGGGCTCCACATTGTGGACTCACCACATTGACAGCATCATAAAGTCTCTCTGAGGTGACAGGCTGGCTGATGGAGGGACAGTGCTCCTGCAGCAGCATCACTGACTTCAGGCCCTCAGCTGTGCAGTCAGCCACGATCCAGCCACAGTCACGAGTACTGAAGGGGAAACCTCCCTGACCAAAACGTACAAAGTGAATAAAAAGAGCTGAGAAACTTGAAAGCCTTATTTTTCACAGAGCATTTAATTATCGAGTGTCAGAATGTGCCTTTTGTGTTTTACCTTGTTCATCTGTCGATAGTACTTCTGGTACTCTGGAGGATTCTCAGGTATCTGGGATGGAAAAAATAGTGAGGCATAATCGTTTTTGTTTGCATACTTGAATGTGTAACCCTGTCAATTCCATTATTACGCCTCTGTAATGTCAGATTAAAGACAGTGTCAGATGTAGTTTTGTTTTGTTTTCCACAAAGCTTCACACTCCACAAGGAGCTTTTCAGATGTAGAGTGATGTGCTCGCCTGATGTTGTTCACTTGCTTAGACTGTGTTTATTCCATTATTTTTCCTTCTGCCCGCGATGCGTAATTAAATAATAGTTAAATGGTTACGTTTTTGGTCGTCTTTTAGAAGTGAAACGTAATCCAGAGTCTATACAAGGTGTTTTATTTTGAAAATTGGCATTGAAATCAGTTAATGAACCTTAAATAATCACCAAACTCTTTACACAAGCAGATTAGGATATGTGCTATGTTTCTGCTCAATAACATAAAGTGTGGAACTGGTAGTTACCTGCGTGATGGTGAGAAACTGATGGGCATCTCTGAGACATTCAGCTAGTCTGGCGTGATCCTGGGCACCTGCCTGAAAAACCCCAACAAACACCTTCTTATAATCAGGATTTTATGGAAGCTACTGTCCTAAGGTGACTGGTCTCAGGGTGATTACTGATCTGAGGACACAACATCTTTTGGAAAGGCTTGAGAAGCAGGAACTAACTTTTTGCCTTATTCACATGGACAATAACATTTGCATCATATCAGTAAGTAACTGGAATTCATGTTATCGCAGCTACGCTGATGACACCTAGTCATTCAAATGGTGCTTCACTGTTCAACATTCCCTTTAAAATATTTAGGGTTTTTTTTCATTTGCGTTTATAAAGACTTCTAATATTTAACACAATAACACAAGAAGTGTTGTACCTCTTAATTTACAAGAACATTCACAACTTTCCAGATTGTGAAGCTCACTATGTCTTTGAACAATGTGCAAAGAGGAAACTGTTTTATTAAAATATCACAAAAAAATCAAAGAGAGGCACCACATCCACAACCACTTAACTAAAGTAATATACTTGTCCTTCATAAACACATTTCCTAAGTCAGGATGTTTTCATTGCAGACTGTTACTACCTGCATGTACAGTATGTACTGTTAGCTGGACGACAGCAATATTCTCCTTATTCACCCACTAAAAATGGTCTTAGTACAGAAAACCACAAAAGCAGCAACATCCGATCAAAAAAGAACATAACTGACAGAAGTTGGTATTAGCTACTATAGCATAGATGCCAGACACAGAACCCATTTCTGACTTACCTCAAGGAAAGCCTGTACAGCAAAGCAAGTATCCCACAGCTGAGATCCATTGGTCCCCTGTGAAAAACAAAACAGACAAAGGGGTCAAACAATCAGATTAAAGTTATTTTCATTAATTATCTGCCACTTAACCAACACTTTAATGTGAAAAAACAGAATTTCCATTCTTAAGCTTCTTCTGGGTATCTAAGCTAATGTTCATGTTAAGATACACTTCTGAGCACAAACGCTCACCTGCATTTTCATGCCATCTAATCCTAACCTGGAACACAGAGAATTTACTGTTATTTTATAAGTCACATACTTTTTTCAAACACTAATTCTGCTCAGTAATAGCTTTTGACACTATGATGTTACAGACTGGCTGACTGACCAGAGGTAGTCTGGGATCCTGGCTACGTGCTCTCGAAAGACCGGAGAGGAGGGTCCATCCACATACCAGCGGACCAGCATGTTGATGGTCTTGGAGATCTGAGAAGAAAGGCCCTTCATGGTTATTCAGTTATTTTCTTTTAGTTTCATATGTAATTACAACAGTTAAAACCTGTGGAAGTAAGTTGAAGCGTTTTGGGTTTTTTTTTGTTTTAATACTGTATCAAGCTTATGAACACTGCATGCTCCATTCACATCTGTGTAAACAGTACCGGTCCGATGCTGATACATTTAGTGAAGCGATCGTCCGCCTGGATGTGCTCATACAGTTCTTTGACAGCCTTTCCTCTCAGTGTGGTGCTGTGATGAGCTTCGTACACATTCAGCACCACTACAGGGAAACAGGAAGCGACTCCAAAGGTCAGGAAAGTGAGCCACTGAGCAACGTTTGGGGAAATTCTCATCAAAAACACTTCTAACCATTGCCTAACAACACCCTATAGCCAAGAACAGCTCATTGCTTGCATACAAAACATTTGTGTGCCATCACCTTTGTTGTAATATCTGTGGATTCTTACTGACAAACTGGTACTTTCAAATCAGTTCTCATTAACAACCATCACCTGTTCAACGGCTACATGTTGGTGTAAGCAGTGGCTCGTGGACACTTACTGTAGGCGACGGTGAGCAGCGTACTGTGAGGTGTGTACATGTCACATGGTGCCACATTGTTCCTCTGAGCAGGCCAGTTAATGGAGGAAAATTCCTGAACATAAAGTTCCTAGATTTAAAAGAACAAAACACATACGTGTTATATTAAACATGACTGAACAGTGAAAACAAAGTCTAAGAGTTAATGAAGTATGTTGATGTTTTAATTGATTTAAACATTTTATATGCTATAGGTTTATTTATCTTTGTAAAAATCTTCATGTATGAACTGTACAAGTGCATCTCCAAAAATGATCAAAAATATCATCACTTGTCATCAGTTATTTAAGAATGTCACTATATAATACATTCTAGACGTATTACACAGAAACCAACACGTTTTAAGCACTTTACTATTTCATTCCCAAAAATTATGGCCCTCCGCAAAAAGAAAAACAAAAAAAACAAACAAAAAAACCCAGATAGTTTCACTGTAACTCTATAAACCATAATCTTCAAAAAAACAAAGGAAGAAGTGATAGACTTCCATCCATGAGCTTTGAATATAGAATACAACACAGAATATAGTTTAACTCAATGAATTATTAAATATAGAGCTTTTCCACAGTATTCGAATTTTTTGAGCTGCATTAGCATATCTATATTATCGGTGGCATTTTCATTGGTCCTGGTGGTTCTCATCTCACTTCAGTACAAAACTGTGAAAAAACAAGGTAAACTGCTTCACTGGACTGCTTCCTCCACATGGTTTAAAGCTGGATCAAACATAGGAAAAATTTCATCCATGGACACTCCTACAATTATAGTGCAGGGCATGATGGATCATAAAATGGACTGATAAGAATAAAAGAATAAAATAACATGATTCACATGCCTCTATGGTTTTTTTTACAACCTCCACATATCAACCAGGCTGAATAGCTTTGGCAGAAAAGCACACCTCTCCGTCCCAGGTTCAAATACTGGAGTTGCTCTGGCGCAGCTCCATACAGACACATTATGCAGGTATTTCCCTTCATTAGCCATCTCTCTGTATGGCATCAGTCTGTGATGTTGCTAAGTAGAATGTGCCCTCTTGCCAAAATTGCGTTTATACACAATTGGAGTTGATGTGTTTATCAAAAAAACAAAACAAAAGTCCTGGCACTGAAGAAAGACGTTTTCGAAACAATAAGCTGTTGCGCCCCCTGGTGAGGCAATGCGGTCGCAGCACCTGTCTGAGGCTGAGGACCAGGGCGTCTTCCTCTGCAGCCAGTCTAACAGCGTAACAGTAGCTCATAGGGAGGTAGACCTGGCGACAGTGGCACCACAGGGTGGAGGGGTGGGCCGGCATCCAAGTGGGGAACAGCCTGCAACAAACAAACAAAAATATGAGCCCCACACTGACATAGAAAAAAAAAATTCACTAAACTACTGACAATATTCTAATTTAATTTAGATGTATAAATTTATGTGGGCACACTCACTCACATTTCTCTCTGCTATCGTACCATAAATCCCATTATTTTATCAGAATTAAAAACTGTCATTTATACCCATCCATCAAAGATCAAAATTTTCAAGTAAATAACAAAGTCCTTTTATGCTCTGACAAATGGGCTATTATGAAGCACTTTAATTACTTTAATTCAAACATATCTGCTTTTCAAATCTGTCATCATAGTGCCTTCCTTCTGCATCGACTTTCTTTTCTTGGGACATGTTGGAGCTACTGGGGATCCGCCCTTGGTAACAGCTGATATTGAAACACTGCCACCTAGTGTCTGAATGCCATCATTGCATGAACACGATGGATTGGGAATCAGTTATGTGAGACTGTACGTTAAGAAGATGATATTCTTTTCAAACTCTCACGGGCCAGATAAAAACATTTGGCAAGCTAGATTTGGCCCATGCTCCTTGAGTTTGACATATGTGGTCTTGAGGGGAAATGACATGGGTTAAACGAGGAGCTGAACACACAACAAAAACACTGAATGCGAAATGTATATATATTCTTTACTTTCTAGATTATGTCACCCATTGTTGCGGGACCTGTTTACTAATTACTGATTTTTCAATTCTTATGTTTAATTTGGTATATGGGATCTTTTCGTTTTAGCATTGTTTAACTACACTGTATGAGCATAACAAATAGTTTTACGATAATGAATGATATTTTGCGTCATATGACCCCACATAATTTGACTGTATTGTATAGACGGCATGAATGTTTCAGCACCAATAACAATTTTTGTACTCTCATGCGTACAGAAGTATTTTGTAAAACGCAGGTCATCTTCATAGGATTTTTTTTGTTCTTCTTTGTATCATTAATAAAAGAGAAAAACACCTGCTTAGAAAACGTCCATATTAGTGTGTACATGGCCTGAAACAGGACATAATGTGATGTCAGAGCATCCAACTCACCACATCTCTGGTAGCAGTGTGTTCATTCCCTCCCAACTGTAGACATTTAAAATGGCCAACCAGAATTTACCCCATGACGGAATCCCTACAGCGCCGCCTGTACAGCATGAAAAACACGGACAGCTTTAGTCTGAGGCATTAGCCATAGATAATAGGGGTTAATTTTGACTATAAGAACGGACGTGTATCCTTCCCACCTTTGCAGTGCAGGTTGTTCCTGGCTCGAACCATGTCGGGGTCATCAGGCTCCACACCCAGGATCCTTAATGAGGTGTAGCTCAGTGACGTACCAAAGACGGTCGACTTGTCTTCAACATGTCTGCAGAAAACCCAAACACATGCACCTGATTAAGCCATAAACAATTTTCCTTACAGTTTGAGGTTTTTTTTAGCTGGTGGTCCTGAACACTGCCCAGTCTGCAGCTTGGTAACAGCTAAATGTATTACATTACATTACATTTATTTCAATGCACTAACCTGATATTCTACTTTTACAGTTAAAAGTATAGACATTTTTCAACCTATGGAGGTCATCACTGTTGAAATGATCTACCACAATTTCCTGTTGTAAGAAGTGCTGTTGACTTACAGTCCCCAGCCTCCATCTGGCAGCTGTACGGAGCGCAGGTACCTCACCATCTCTTTCTTCCAAGCCTCTGCCAGAGGGATCTTAGCCACATGGCACGTAATCAGGAGACCTGATGTACAGAGAGCAGCAGCCATACAAGAGGCAGATTGATAGGATGTTACGTTAGGATTGAATTTGGCTCCGAAAAGGCGGATTATTGACTTTGAGGGAAAATAATGGCTCAAAAAGTTAAAATTGCTTCCACTGGTCCAAATGTATTTATTAATACTCTGAATTGGATGCAGAGTTTCAAGTTTAAACATTCATTGGACATGGATTTGATCTTCTGGATTGGAGGTTTATTCATTTATTTTAGTTCCATTTAATACGTCGACGTATCCAATTCCTAATGAAATCATATCTTAATTTTTCTACTGGCTTTTTCCGATAAACTATTTGTATTATAAGCCTTTGAAAATTGATCAACCTCAAATCTTTACAGGGACAAAAGCAGTGGTGTTGGGAAAACCTCTGCTGACAATCATCATAATGAAACCAAACTTTAAACTAGTCATGGAAGATGAAGCCTTGTTTTTATTTTTACCGGGGAGGAGGAAGAGAGGTCCACCGTAGTCCCCCGCCCAATGGCCGTCCTCAGCCTGGAGGTGGCTGTAGAAGTTCATACCTTTCACAGCTGCATCTACAGCTGTGTGTGCAGCTGGAGAGCCAGACACAAACTGACTCTGTGGAGAGAATAAGTGATTAGAAAGTAACACCACACACATATTATATATCCCAGAGGTCGCTTGGGTTTAACAGAAATGGTTTCTAGTAGTCAGGGTACGGTAGTGTTCATATGTCTGTTTGTTGGGGTCAATCTGTGTTTCCCGTTTTATTTTGAAATTCTGTTGTGTCCTATTCCACTTGTCCTGTCAAGTCTTGTCCCTCAGGTGTGTTTGATTGCTTCTCCTCCCTAATGTGTCTCACCTGTGTCTAATTGTCTACTGCTCCCTTGTGTATTCAAACCCTGTGTTCCTTTCCCTCTGGGCCAGATTGTCTTGTCTTTTCCAGTGAGCAGTCCAGCGTATCTTCCTCATGAGTTCCTTGTGTTTTGATATTGTTTTGTTCGATAATTACTGAGTTTGCCTGCCCCTTAAACTGTACCCTTGCTAATTAGTTAGAGCCCGGTGTTGACTTATTTTCAGATTAAAAATGATTTTGATGAAGAACCTCCCCATGAGTCTCTGCATCCTTGAATCCTCCTAAGCCTGTACCTGATAATAGTCAATCTACTATATGGCTGAGTGATGTGGACATAATCAAATAAAAACCTTAATAAGAATTCACTATTGTAAGGATGATTAGTGCCACTTTTTACAAATGAATTCCCAGGTTTCATTGTACAGAATTATATTTATACAATATTTTGTATAATAACATGGTGTCAATCTAAGAAATGTTGCTCATCCTAAATATATAGATACACAACATACAGTGATTCCCACATTTGTTCTCTGACAGTAAGATTTCACCTTTGTAATAGTGAGGAAATGACCACACGTGTTCATTAACATATGAACAACCTAACAATGCAGAACTTATTTTTTTAAACATTATTTCTCATTTTCAGCATTTCCACTTGATTTAACTACAACTTATCCTGCGATGTGACCACAGCAAATGAGCTCCGTGTGCAAGAGGTTTGTTGTTAGAACGATCAAAACCTGAGTGGTACTGAATGTCACTGAGAGGTCCTACCACAATCAGAGAATTTCCAGGAGGGACGACTGAGCGTGTGATCCTCAGTAGAGCAGTAAGATTAGAGTGAGGATCGATTACTAAACATACCTTGGCAGATGTTTATATACTTTAGTAGGATAGTATATGTGGGCAATGCGTGAAGTGTGTGTGAAAGTGTGAGGGGACATGCAGCTCCAAAAACAGAGTAATAAGTGGTGGCAGTAGAGGAAACCTTGAAATAGACGTAATTTTACATGAATAAATATTATACCGTGTTATATCTTGAAGGTGACCACAATCTATTTTTCAGGACTTTTTGGCCAGAGGACAGAACACCAATAGTTCCCCTGTAGCCAGTGGAGAGAGGCAGGTTAGGGTGAATGGATCCGCGTGACTCTTGGGTGATGAACTATAAAAAAAACTCAGAGGGGTCCACACATAGTCTTCAGGTTATCTTAACTCTGGGAAAAGGACTGCGGTTTAGATTGTGGATTGTGGTGAAGTTGATCACTTTTGGCCCAGATTAGCCATCTCTGCTACTGCATCTTTTAGACATAGTAATACAGTAAGTACAGCAGGTCAAAACAGTCTGATTGACTATTAACTCCTCTGTTTTTTGTCTGTTTTCCAAGCTGTTCAGAAAAAATTACAGCACTCAAACTAACCCAGATTGCAACATGGAAAGTAGTGAACGAGTAATAATCACAAACCAAACCAAGTGACCTTTTTTTCAATCAGACAAGTTGCTAAGAACAAAAAGACGACTCAAAGCCTACCGTGTCCAAGCCGAGAGAATGGGCCTCCAGCATCGTCTGCTCTCTGTCCGGGCTGCCCTGGTCTTCCACATAGTGCCAGTTCTGCCTGCCCTCGACATTAGTCAGCCTCCAGCAGCTCAGGTCGGTGGCTGGTTCCGTCCTGTACGGCCCCCCTCGCCTCCGCAGGTGCCTGGCAGGTACAACAAACAGGTCCCATCGTGTGATCGTAATCATGAAGTCTTGAACAAATCATTTACTTCATGGCATAAATAGGCTGCAATGAAGCGACAGGTCGGCAGTGGAACCAGTGATTCAGTCAATAATGGGTGAAGGTTTTTTTGTCTGTGTTCAGTATCCTCTGCTCACCACATGATCATTGTAATTACACATTGTGAGTTTTTAATAAACTTTATGGAAGTTTTAGGCAGATTTTGGATGATAACTGATAAAGATATTGATAACTTTTAGTGTCAAGGAAACAATGAAATTCTCTGTATGGAAAATAACATTAAGCCTTCATCCCCACACATGGGTCTGGTTTGGTTTCTTAGGTTTTCTGCCTGGAAGAGCCAGGCTGTCAGAATGGAATGTCACGGAAACCATCATGGATGGATTGCAGAATGAAGACAGAAGTGGACAACTGTGACGATGACCATTCATTTTGCTCATGATGTGTGTCGTAGTTCACAAGTGTCATGTTTTGTAGTTATGTACTGCAGGAGAA
>KV751321.1:3405437-3421247 GCA_001698575.1 Mola mola | reverse complement strand
TACTTTTACAGTATTTAAGTAAAAAAAAATATACAAAAAAAACAGACTCTGTGCAAAAGCACAACAGTTCAAGAACTTATTTAGCAACAGTGTGACTCCTGACAATATAGAATTTCTTTGAAATTACTGATTAGAATTAAAATATGTATTGCCTTTTACTGCCATATTAAAATAGTTTCAAAATAAGGGTAACGTTCAGCTGCAATTTATTCATTGCTATAGAAAAGAAGACAGCAAAAGCAGTAAATTATAGTAAAATGGATCTAACGTTAACTTACTGTTAAATAATGGTCACAGATAGTTTACATGATGATAAAAGTTTAAGACTAAAACGAAATTACGAAATAATGACGATAATAATGACGAAAAGCTCGTCATTAATATAATTGACATTGTTCGTGGACAAAAAAAATACTTCTGATGACACTATCCGTTGAATAAAACGCAGTACTCACGTTCCTTCAGTCATATCTGACAGGTACAGCGTAGAATCCTCCGCTGAAAAGCACTGCTACGTTTCTCGCCAGCCACTCCGAACCTTTGGCCCTCTTCGGCCGTGTTCATGGGAATTGTAGTGCTTCAGATGAGGTACATGCATTGTTTAAGCACACTTCTCACTATATTTCCCAGCGGACCTTGCGGTGCCGTCCGAGCGTCTCGCTTCATGGAGAGACATGACCAGAGACCCCGCTGTCCAATCACAAGCCGGCTGGGCGGGGAAAGAGGCGGACCCGAAATGATGTCCTCCAATCAGAGCGCTGTACGAGCAGCACTATACATGTGCTCACCTATACTGTATTGGATCTCGCAGACAGTCGTTATAAATACAAAATCAATGGCGCATGTTAACTTAATTGCCCGTTAACCTACAAGTTAAGAGGCTGTCAGGTCAACGGGAAGTTTTCCATTGACATTAACTGATGAGAAAAAAACAAACCAAGACAAAGAAAATATTAGCCTGTCTTCCTCACTTGACCTGTTTCATCAAGTTTGTTGGAGAGGCAGTTCAACCTGACACTATGCCCTGGTCAGGTAAGAATATGCCTGTTCAAGAGCATCTTATCACTTTAGGCAGTTCTTGGTCATGACTCTTACATAGCCTGTAATTGACACGCAGTTTTTAGATGATCTGTCAGATAAACTGGCTGACGTACTGACTGGTTAAAAGGCAGTCTGCCGGCTGAAAAGCCAACTGAAGGTCAAAAACAAGGGGTCATGATCAGAAGGAGCTGGATGGCAGGATTCCCCAGAGGAGCTGTTGTTGGGGGGTTTTTGCAGCATCCCTTGACCGTAAAGCATTAAAGAGAGGGATTCAAACTGTCAACGCCAGGAAGAAGCTCCAATTGATGGAGGACCTCTGCATCTAGTGTTGAAGAGAGAACAGGATCATATTGGACTACAATACATTGTTTACACTCATTAAAATAAATGCAAAACTGTTGTTCTAGCTCCTTTTATTCACAAGTTGCACATCGAACTGTGTCACATCTTAAAACTTGCCAATCCTGTCAGGTGGATGGATCAACTTGGTGGAGGAAATGTTTTCTAACACAGGTTTACAGCATTTGTGCTCAGAGTAAGAAACACAAACATTTTTTCGTTAAAAAAGTCTTAAAATGTTCAAATTCAGTTTGCAGAAACAGATTTTATTACAAAATGGTGTTCCTTCTTAACTTAAAGTTTTTTTTTAATAAACAAACAAGTTGGGGTTTTTTGCCGAAGTGTAAACCAACTGCAACTGTGGTAAAGACAGCAGAGGTCACATCAGAAAGTCACCTTCACGATTTTCTTCAAGTATTGTAAAACTCATAAAATGGGGCATTAAATGACCTAATCTTTGGTGTTTGCCTGGGTCAACATGTTCTGTTCTCTTGTCCTGATGGGTAAAGCACATCAGTAGAACTCTATAGTGTTCAGTCCAAGAGACACAGAGTTTGTTTGTGAGGCCGTTTTGCATTCTCAAGCATTCGTTTTGAGTGACTGCACTTGGCATTATGGTGGTTTGAAACATGGGCAGCAGGAGCAATGCAATATGAGAGATTTCTGAGGCACCGCTGGGATTTGAACCCAGGCGCTGATGTTTACTAGACAGGTGCCACAGTGCCTTCCTTTTGGTGCACTGGAGCATATTTGGAGTTGATTATTAAATGTCTGCTGCTAGCTGCTTTAAAACCAACATTTTAATAGAGCAGTGTGTGCTGTGATTCTATAAAAGAAGCATTGGATCCACAAAATCTCTGTTGCGTGTTTCTGTGGTGAAAGTAGGCATGCAAGGTTGACTTTTAAGTAAGAGGTTAGTGATTTGAGCCCACCCAGGGTTGATTAATGTTTACTCCAGCGTAGCACATTGTCCATGTGCTGTCTTTAAACTTGTTGCACAACCATGAGGTCCATCTTGTTGACAAACAAATTAGTCAAAACCCTATTTTACAAAGTTTGTTCAAGGGGAACAGTGGTTCTTCACGATTGTGCTGCAAAAGGACCCTCATCTCACAAGGCGCTGTGGCTTAGTTGGTCAAAGCGCCTGTCTAGTAAACAGGAGATCCTGGGTTCAAATCCCAGCAGTGCCTCAACTCTTTCTCTTAGTGTATTTATCCTTTTCCCCATGTTTCAAACCACTATAACATCAGGTATAGTAGATGTAGCGTCAGTCAAAATGCGAGAGATTGACAATTCAGAATGGAAATGAGTTTGGACTTAAGCTCCTCTCTGTCTTGGACTGAACACTGTATAGTTCCCTTTAATGGCTTGCACGCAACATAACAGTGCTGTTTTGCAAAAATTCTGAAAGCACAATGACCAGTGACTGAAGTTAACAGTTAACGTTGGTTCAAATACAGCATGTGTTGCAGAAGACCTTCATTCCGTTTCTCTTAGTGTACTTGGCTGTTATCTGAGCGTTTGGTGGTATGAGTTACCCAGGGATTGGTCATGTTTACTCCACTGTAGCATGTTGCCCTTAAACTTGCCATGCAACCTTAAGGTCCACCTTGTAGAAAAACGTGTCATCATTCAAAACTCTTTTGTGCAAGGTAACTGTTATGTCTCACTGCATTGTGTGGCCTGAAATCATAACGTTGAGTCAGTGTAAGAGTAAGTTCAACCGCTGGACACAGTAACAGCGTTACATCAACTTTGCTAGAAAAGGGGCAACCTGGTGAGGAAAAAAACAACAGGTTGCAGCCCTTTGTTAACATGAACATGACCCACAGTGGATGGATGTTAAAACAGTTTGCACAATGTGACACTTAACACGGCTCAAAGCCGAAGAAAAGAAACGTAATCTGCATGCATTATGGAGGGACAACTCAATGTTTTGGAGTTTCTAAAGCTCCAAGCAGCGGTGCCATGCTGTTTAATTCAGTGCAAAACGAAGAATGAAGGCAGCCTAGACAGGCTTCTTGGTTTTGGCAATGTTTGGCAACTCTGGGTAAAAAAGGCCTAAGCTCTTGTTGTCACACAAATCGCTACACTGGTTTTACCTGTGTACTATAAATTCTCAAAGCTGAAAATGAACTCTGCAATAATCATGGTCTTTAATCAGCATCTTGACATGTCTCGCCTGCCAGGTGGATGGATTATTTTAGCAAAAATACCAGAACCAAATTTGAGAGAAACCAAGAAACCAGCGTTTGCTTATAGGAACTCTTACATCTTTTACTTTGATTCATGGAAAATGGGTGTATCTGATCGTCCGTTGTTAATCTCTCAATTTACACATATTGATCCACAGCCTCCATCAGCCCAGACAAATATACAGCATGTTTCCAAAAACAAGTAAAACTTCTGGGTCCCTGATGTATTTTAAATAGGAAAACTAACTAAACAGAGTTTTGTGCTGTTTTAAAGGTCTTATAGTGAACAAATTAAAAGTCTGAGTGCATAAAAATGTATTTCATATGTTTATTATTGAAAGAATACAAAGCAAAACATGTGCAATATAAGGGATAAAAAGAAGAGTGGGAGTTAATGTCGGTACAGCTTGAGCATCGGCCGGCTTGTCTTTTTGTTGTGTTCTGCACCGTCAGCATCGTCTCCCCCCATCTGCACATTTTCCAGCCAACCTGTTGCTGATTCAACAAGCTGCACACTTGGACAGCCAATGAGTAGGAATGATGACCTTTTGTGCAAGTGGAGTCACAGTTTTAATTTTTCTATTAGAACTGGGTTATACTGTATATTTATAGTCCATTTACAGGTGGAAAATATGAGCTCTGCAGCAAACCCTCAATCAGTGTAAATTCTGTTTTCCAACAGATGGATATCTGATTTTTCTCTCAAAGGAAAGTCAGGCTCAGATGAAGATCAAAATGACCAAGTTCAGTTAAAATAATGTTTTATGAGTCATATGACATCATAAATTCCCTTTTTGGTTGTTCTCAGAACAACTTCTGAGGGGGGCACATCCCCTCTGTGCTCGCGAGATCAACGGCTGATGTAGCCACAGAAACAGAAACAAACAGTACAGCTCTGACTTTGGTAAAACCTAGCAACAGGGATCTCACACACAGGAGAGGGCAGTCTGTCTCATGGAAACAGCAGGTAGGTTGATTTCAATGCTATGAACATAAGACAAATCAGAAAAATGTGACATAAATGTGAAAAACGTGGCCGATAATCTAAATAGTCTCACTTTCTTACATTTAATTCTTTCTCAGACATATTTTCTGGATTCTGACCTCCTCACTGATGGCCATCAATGTAAAATGTTGGCGATTGAGTAAATGATGTTTATTCACTCACTCCTAGAAAGGTTTTGTGAAAATAGGTTCTTACCTATTTACTGCCTGTTTAACTATCACAACATTATAAATGCCACTTAATTGCAGATTTTTGTCTGTGGTGATAACAAAACCTGAATGAGATAAAATCACTTCAATGTTTTAGTAGCCATATAAGTATCAAACAATAATAAAACAATACTTTTCGAGATAAATACAAGGAGATAAACAGAAAATTAAAGCTAATTAAGACCTTTATCTCTGATTGTATTCAGTGAGGTACAAGTGTCACAGTAGATAATAACTTTATTAATCCACAATTGGAAGCAGATCATTTACTGCAGACCTTTAAAAAAATGTGAATATGTCCTGGAATTTAATTCCCAGTATTGAGCAACGGTCTCATACCCTGTTTTCCATCTCCTTGCTGTAGTTGTATGATTGCAGGAATATGGTGTCTATCCTAGCACATGTTTTTAATGATAAGCATGAAACCAGGTGTTGAAAGCAAAGCATGGAGGGAAAACTCCAAACAAACCGAGCCAGTATCATATGAATATATCACTTTAGTTGTCCTGCTTAGTTGGGAAATTACAGAATAGCCTAACAAGTCTCTCTTGTCCTCCTTGACTCAGCCGCCTTAAGGGAGAAACGACATCATGAAGGATTTGTCTCTGTCACTGCTGAGTCGTGGTTGTGGTTTTGTCTCGTCCGGCAGAAACGCAGGGAGACGTGATGGACGTCTGGACGTCTGCTACACACCGCAGGTTCCAACCAAGGCTTTAAGTGCGCTCTTTCTAATGCTGTAATACATATTGATACCCTATATTAAAATTAAAGTACACTTAATTTGCACGTTAGTCAATTTGATTGTCGTGGGTTTTCTAGGTATTCACGTAGCAACATTTTTTCATGTGCTATTTGCTTCTCATCCAAGCAGAGCAATGGTGTCACTATCCCTCCTTGGAGTCTTTGAAGTCAGAAGCAAAAAAAAAAAAAAAAAAAAAAAAAAAAAAAAAAAAAAAAAAGTGCTGTGTGCTGTGTTTCTAAATTCACCACTAGGCAATAAAACCAGAAAAACACTCAAAATACTCAAATACTCAAAATCAAAAGTGCCTCACTCATTTTCCTGCCTGCCTGCTGTTTCTTGTTTAAATCCTGGTAACTATGATTGAGGAGGTCAAATAGTTACATTAGATTCTCCTGCATGATTGCTTTTTTCAAGCAACTACAAACTTTTCTGCCAACAGTACCAAACGGCCACATCTGAATTCATCAAGGTGGATTAATGAGAAAGCAACGCAAATGAGGCTCAGTTAAATGCTCAAACAGTCAGCGCTTGTCTTTAAAATACGAGGTGTCATTAGTTGCACAGCCCGGAGAAAATAATGGTTCAAAGTCGGACTTGGAGACACCTTTGCAACAACCGGAGATTACGTTCTTTCACTTTTCTACCAAATCTTACATGTATGGCGAGACATCCTTTATGTCTCCAGAACGTCTCTTCAGCAAGTTTTTGCTGGGTGGTACATTACTGTGCCGAGTCACACTGGTGTCACATGACCACGTTTGAGTACACAACCCCCATGTTTTAGTTTTAGGAAAATTTCAGTGTGCACAAAAACGACACTTTGATTTTGATGGAGACAAAAACTGGCGTGTGAATCTCCACCCTTCTTGGCGCTTTGTCACTTTGGAAAGTGTGCTGCACTACATCACCTATCAAGTTGTCTGAATTCATGTGGACAGCTATAGATGGCTGGTACATTTATCATTTGACGTATCGGATGAGGTGTGAGTGGCTGTGGAAAACATCTGAATGTGAATCAACACATACGTCCATTCATCAAATCTCTCTGTTGACCAACAGGATTACTACATCTGGAAGTCCTAGCACACTCTCTTGCAAGTGTCTAACAGAGGCCGTCTGCTTGCTGAGACCCAGTCAACCCTTCCGAAGACGTACAGCACCCGCAGGGGGCCACTTTTGCTGTTCTCCCAGGTAACTTGCATACATTCTCCGGTGTGTAAGCAGGTAGCTCAAGTCACAATTATTCAGATAGATAGATTATTCAGACCTTTTACATACTAAAACCAAAAATTGTTTTGTTTTGTTTTTTTTGCAACTCCTTCTGTTGACAGTACTTAGTTTCATTGGGAACCCCGTGTCACTCAGAGGTCAGAGACAGGAAGAGGCGGGTTGTCCAGCGGTACGCTCAACAAGTGGATCAGCAGGCGAGGACTGTCAAAAAACTAAAGGCAGCTGTTTTGAACAAGAAACACACTCAGGTAGGTGGAATAGACCAGGAATACGTTAGATATATATTCACCTTTTACATTTACATCACACTGCTCAACTTTTATGTTCTACAAAGCTTTTTGGCCTTTTTAAGATGACTTTTTTAGTGTTTTGGCACATTTGTTCCCAACCAGACAATGTTTAATGTGTCAGTTTCTTTTTAACTTACCTGTCCATTCACAGTCTTCTCCATACTTGCATGCAGTGGATTATCAATCTAATGTATGTTCCCCCCCTAGTTTGATCCACCCTTATTTCCTCCTCGGCATCCTCGTTTTGCTTCTGACCTTCATCGGCACAGTCCCACTCTCACCACACGGGAGCAAAACACTGAACCACCGGAGAATCAACCTAAAGGTAATGGGGCGGAGCAATGAGCAAAGATTAACCCTTAAAAACACTCGTTTTTAAGGGTTAAATCTATGACTGGAGCTGGACTTTAAAAGCGACGTGAAAAATTTATGGCTGGGCCTCTGTGGCTATTTATGTTTATCTTGTGCTGTATGAAGTTGCTGCAATGAAAATGGAATAAATCTGATGTAAAAGCAATGAAAGAGCCTGAATAATATAGCATTTGTTCACTAATGTTTAGATTCATGAAACACAAGAGTCATGGAGTTTTCTATTGCAATCCTGCTTGCTTCTCAAGAAATTAAACTAAAAATAAAGTGGAACAACACAGCCAAGTCAACCTTCCAGAACCTACAGAGAGCAACCCAATACGATTAGATGCTAAAATGAAGCTTCTCCGTAGAAAAAAAGGAGGAGCTGAGCAACAGGAAGAGAATCAGACTGGATCTATTCCTTCAGATACATCGTACCTCCAGGACTCCATCCCCAGGGATCCAGCCCCAGCCCTGTGTACAACACGTAGCAATGACCCCTGAAGAAGAAACACAGGTGACATGCTAATGTCCGAAGTTGCATCTCAAGAAAAAAGGTCCAGTGTGTAGGATTGTACTGTACTGTACCGTAGGAAGATGGTGGGTGTCGTGAAAGAGGACTCACTCACGCTTTAGACTCAATTTAACGTAACAAACACACCAATAAATATTCTCCTTCGATTAAATCCTCAATACTGGACCTTCCAGATTCCTCAAAAATATAAGTGAATTGTTTCAATGATACTGTTTTGAATGTTGTTAATATTTAACATCTTTCCTATTAACCACAGATTTACTTAGATGCTAGTCTGCAGTATACTGGAACAGAGCATCACAGTATGGATGGAGAGCCGAATCACCCAAACATCATCTGTGTCCATGACCCGGCAGATAATCAAGGCTGTTCCTTTCGAGGCAGTCAAAAGACAAAAGGCGACTGTGAAAGATCAATGAACGCGGACAGACGCAGGAAGGCCGGTGTGTATCGTCTGTCCTGATTTTCAGACCATAAAATTAATGACTTGAATGAAGGTTTTAAGGAATGTAATTCCATGAGATGTGCTGGAATAACTAATCTAACTTCACGTATCTCTAGTTAAATTGTGGATTACACCTGTGACAAATTGCTCCGTCCATTGTATTAGTAGTAGTAATGGTAGTAGTCGTGGTAACAGCAAAGTAATAAATCCGACCCTTCAGCTTGTCCATTGTGTGTCAGTATGTTTGGTTAACTCTGATGCTCCACACACAGGCCTCCTTCCTCCTCTGACAGTGGGACAACCAGTCTGCAATGAACCCTGCAGTGAGAAGACAAACTGGGTACGACTAAAGCTTCAGGCTTTTGTCGTGACAAATCATAATTGTAACTGAGTTGGATCTATGTTACGATTTACCACAATAGAAGGCGACATTAGCTCAGTCTTCACCAGGTTTCAAATACTCTGCATGCAACAGTTAAAATTGCACCATGGACCACGGGGTATTTCTTATTAAGACTCTAAAAGAAGAACCACATGTTCAGAAAGATGCATTTCATTGGGTTGAAAATTCAATATTGCATTATGTACTGTAAAGACGCAATGTTCTGAAAAGTAACTGAAGGCCATACCTGAGTAAAAGCAAACAAATCTCATTTGAAAGTGAGGTGAAAGTTGAAGGTTGAAGATTTTTGCCTTTGTTCTGTACATAACAGGCTCAGAAAAATGAATTCTGATAGTCTGGGTTGTCTAAATAAAAACCCTAAGGAACAAATTATGATGAGTTGAAGGGGTGGGACTTACAGTTTTAAACACAAAACTTTCCATTCTGATGCATCAACTTGTTGGCCACCTCTTCTTCCTGGGAATCCGTGTGTGGTTCGAACATGTATGTTTGAATTACTCCAATGTCAGGACTTGCTACTTTGCAGCGTATAGTAGACTAGTTTTGAGGTTGGAAGATGACAGAGCAGATAAGCTCCAGCTTGCTCCACCTGCAGGCGAGGGGACGAATGGGTAGCAGAGAAAGGACGGGACACATTTTTAGCACATTATTATAAAATTTAATTTTACAACACAGAAAGTTGCTTATTCAATGACTGAAACAGAACTTTGAATCAAAGTCTTAAAGGAAATTTACTGAAGTATCTCATGTAATTTGTGTTAGAATGTACTATAAATGCACAGCTAAACATACGAAGACACAAAACAGCCAGAAACAATTAATGTAGTGGAGTAGTATTGGCACTTCCTTCTCTTTTCTTTTTCAATTTTTTTAAGGAAATTAAAGTGAGGTCACTTCCAGGATATCATCAATGGTTTCAATCAAAAAAGTGGCTTGTGTAATTACACATCCTGAGCTAAGAGCAAGACAAATAACAGACATGCTTGTGTTGAACGTTTCAGCTGAAATGGGAGCGTCCTAGCAGCGATGAAAGGCACCTTCCTCCCAGAGCTGGGAGCTGTACTGTCGTCCCCGGCTGGGCTCAGGGGCAGAAAGACACCCAAACAAAGGCAGAAAGAGGTGGCTTTCAAACTCGGCACAATGCATTTCTCCCTCAGCTCTTTCCCGAGAAAGACGGTAATCAAGTCACTCATAAAGGAAACATGTTTCTGTTTTCCTGTTACAGGATATCTCTAAAAGGAAGCAAACCAGCTCACCTAAAAATACTCTTATATACTGTATAGAGAGAAAAAGCTGGTGATTCGGACTCATTTTCATATTTCTGCACATTTGTAATGAACTGTTTATCACCGTAGAGATGCTGTCATGTTCTGACTGCTCTCCGTTCTTCTCTCAGAAGAGATCACCGGGAAGCAAAGAGGAGATCAAACAGAGAGACAAAACCTTAAAAAAGGGTCAATGGGGCAGGGAGGGGGAGGAGGAGGAAGAGGAAGAGGAAGGCTACTCCCTGAGAGAGGTTCTTTGATGCTGCTGGAGCCAGAAGAAGGTCCAATTCACATATCCACATTTTTGTGTGAAATGATAGATTCAATCAGCTTGAGGGATGAGAGATCTTGGAATTCTGCCCATACACACATCTAAAATCCAAATCAGACACATGCACTATGTTTAGTGAGTCTTTGTTTGGTTTTTAATCAAGATTTATAGTCATTTATGTTTTAATTACTCTATTTTCTTACCTCATTGTGCACCCTTCTGTTTTTTACTATGTTTTGTGGTACAACTGCTCCTCAGCTGCTGAAGGGCTGCAATTTCCCTGATTACTAAAGCGCCTTTTTATCAAAAATGTTTCTAAAACATAATTTAAAGGCATCTTTTCTTTTCATATCGCTCAGTGTTTCAATGGCCTCAGATACTAAACACGAAACATATTTCATGAAATGTTCCTTCACTGAATACTTCCTGCAGGGTTTCATCGTTCCTCAAGCTAACTTATGCCGTGTTGTCTCCTTCAGAGCCCTCTCCTCCATTGGGACTGTTGGGCTGCGTTACAGGACGGAAAGGCCCAGGCAAGCAAAGCTCTTTGGCCTTCTTACAGAACCGGCCTGACCCCCAGGATCCCTCTGAGGCTGACTCTATCAGGGTAGTAGTTCGAGGGATTCTGCCCCTGGAGCTGAGAGGTATAAGGTGCTAATCCACTACACAACGTTATTTACAGCTCAAAGTGCTTCCAGGGAAAATTTATGGTGATCATTTAGGCAACCTGAAAAAGTTATGTAAAGATATGCAAGTTTTTGTTTGTGTTCTCCATTATTAATAGTCTAAATCTTACATAAGGAAATGACAGACGCATGAAAAGTGGTAACTTTTTAAAACTTAAACTTGTAACATTCTTTCCCTTGTACAAATTGTCAGGTAAAGTTAATTCATAGTTCGCACATTAAACGACTCCTTGTATCCGTCAACACAGATAACACCAGGAAGCACTCAGAAACTGAAGAACTCCTCCAAGCAAACAAGTCCGTCCTTTTGTTGCAAAAAAATAAAGAAACGCATATGTTGTTGGAGCCACGTGATGTATGACACATGAACTGCAGAACCAGCTGGTTCTGGCTGTAGTGGACATTGGAATTAGCACAAAATGACACCATTTACACATCTGTATGTCCATGCCTAAAAAATGTGTTTGACCTTTCAATGACTTTGACCTTTGATCTTTGGCCACCAAAATCTAAGCTATAAAATTAGCTATAAAAATGAGCAAAGCTTTATTGATGAAAATGTCAAATATCCAAATCTGTAACTTTCTGAGTCATCATGTTCACAAACAACTAAATGAACTAATACAAGTTGGCAAAAGCAGAACATCGAAAGTGATGAAATATACTAATATACTGAAATAATGTCAAGACAGAACTAATGGTCTGTTCATCATATCTTTATCATCGTCACATCTTGGTAATTGAGTTTGAGAAGTGTTTTAGTGTGAATATGTAATATGTGTCATTCGGATTTCTATGATGGCCAGTTTCCTCCTCGCTAGCAATATCTCTGACTGGAGGCCAAGTTTTTGCATATTCTCTCAACAACACCTTGAAGGAATGTCCAGCAATATGGCAAAAATGTCCACTTGGACGAAAATTGGTTGCTGCTTTGCTCAGCATTCTCAGTTTATTTCAGAGTGGTGCTAAGAATTCGAACTGCAGATTCAGGATAAGAAAGACTCCGGGAGTTTCTCTTCTTTTTATAATTACTTCATCCATCCATCATAGGTGAACGTCCGGGTTCGACAGAGTGTTTTGTTTTTTGTCAGATTTGCAGGACAGTAAATCTGTTGGCAGCCTGATCCTGAGTCCGGATGGGGAGATCATACAGCTGTCACTGTACGACAGCAGCCAAGATCCGTCTCGGAGTGAACGGGACACGCAGAAGCGAGGTAGGCCCAATGCGCCTCGATGTGAAACGGGAACACTTGCAGTAATTATCAGTAACTCACTTTCTAATTCTTTCAGCTCTCCAGGTTTTGTCAGCTGAGGGAGAGAAGCTACCCTGGGTGGTCGTCCTGCAGGCTGAACATGCAGAAACAGGTCCTCACGCACACTTGGAGGTTTTGATAATAAATGATAAATTATTGGCGTATTTCACTACAACTTATAGGGTCGGTGTTTGGGTTGTGGTCGTATTCCAGGGCAACAACATGTAAACTAACTCTCTTTCACAAGATCCCAGTATGAGAGTCGGATTAATACAGAGTATCCATTATCCCCTGAGAGGCAGGAATATTTAAGTGTGGCAGAAAAGAGAAATAAATCCTGTTTTTTGTTTTTATAACTCTACCCCAAGTAAAAGACCCACAGATCCAGATGTCTGTGAGGGTTCTCAGTCATCCAGGTCATCTTAATCTTGGAGTGTTTAGTAGGAAAAAAACTGAAGAAGCCTTTCGGATGAGAGGCGAAACATCTTCAAACAAGATAAGAAGTCCAGTTGCTTCCTACTAAACACTCCAAGACACAGATCCAGATGCTTTATTCACATCTGACATCATGTCAAAGTATTGTTTACTTCTCAGCAGCTGTACTGATAGTTTCTAATAGTTTGGAAAATACTCTGACACTGCTAGATTAGTTAGATTTTGTCTTCCAATTTTGGTCAAATGGACAGGTCACGCAAAAATGACAATTTATCACCCAATACCATGCTGATGGAACGTCAGTTGAAAGTATCTGACGAACAGTCCGCGTTGGTACATCACTAATTAAATATGTGATCTGTAAATTCGTCGTTGAGTTTCGAGAAACACAGATAAACCAATCATATTGAGCTGTAGGTTAGTGCCTTGGATTTCTTTTTCCCCTCCCCTGTGGATTCACAGTGAAGCATGGAATCACGGCTGAACACGAGTTGGGTGGGAAGGGGGGCTGGAGTCTACCTCAGTGTCACTGGAGGAGGCCGGGTAAACCCTAGAAACGTCCCAAGTTCATCACAGGACTGGCACATACAACAGCTATTTGCAAAGTTTGTGGACGTAGTGTTTGCCCAAATCTCACACACTGATTAAAGTTTGTTGTTGTTCTTTTTAAAGGTACTAGTTTGTTTGTTGTTCTAATTGTTGCCTGGTCATTGTTTATGTGTGCAGAGGGTGGCGTGGAGCGCAACATCAATGGTTCTCTGGGGGACGTCCTCCACCATCAGCACAACCACCAGGTGAATTGGCTTGAAAAGGGTTTTTCACTCCTTCAAGAACATGTTTTACATGTTTAACATTTACATTTAATGAGCATCCTTTGTATTTATAAACTGTCACATTTGTCCTATTTTCAATTCTGCTCCCTGCCAGCTCTTAGACCTTCACAGGCAGCCAGAGTCATTCTCAACCAGCAGCCACACAGATGCAGGTAAACTACGGCTAAACTACTCCACAACTTGTCTGATTAGCATTTTTATCATCCTATGTTCTCACCTTTGTGCGTTTCTATGTTTGTATCATAGAAACATAACTCAGAAAGTTGTGCACAGATTTGCAGGACATTTGGTGTGTGGCTTGGGTGTGACCCAAGGATGAAGTGATTAACATTTGATTATGAACTGGATCTGTGTCATTTTTCAAACCTGGAAACATTTTTATTTGTGTGTTGGCCCAAGAAAAAATGTTTCATACCTAGTGTCGCATTCAGCACACACACTTCACCATATAGTTACCTCAGAGCAAAACATTAATTCAGCAACAACGCAGAACAGCCGTATTTGAGTTTTTCTAGGCGGGTGGTGATGGTACTTTATTCATTCAACCCAGCCCTTTCTCACTTGTAAGAAATGTTATCAAACCTTTCTGCTCACAGTTTCACCAGCTGGGACCAGGAAAAACACAAAGAGTGCAGAGGCAGGTGTGAAATC
Organism: Mola mola; assembly: GCA_001698575.1. NCBI lineage: Eukaryota > Metazoa > Chordata > Actinopteri > Tetraodontiformes > Molidae > Mola > Mola mola. The sequence continues at coordinate 3,407,067 of KV751321.1, read as the reverse complement.
ACCAGAGACGCCCAAAACGGACTCTAAAAGTGATGTTCGGCCGCATCCAAAGAGGGAGCGGGCAGGGAAGGAGGAACCAGGAGGAGGTGACACGGACGCAGAGGAGGAGAATGAAGATCAGACTGTGTCTGGATCACGACATCCAGGGTTTGTGTGGTTGTGTTAGTTGAATCTGTGGATATTTATAAGTACTAGTGCACTTTAGATTTAAATTCACCTTGAGACCATCTACCATCTCACTGCTTAACTCTGTAAAGCACATGCATTTGAACATCCCATAACCTTTACTACTTCAGACAATTTATGATTAATAATCTTATTTTAATCATGTTTGACAATATAGACAATAAGCGACTTTATATCTTGTGTGTTTTATTCTGTTGTCGTTATTAGTGATGTTGCGGTCGATGAAGGTTTTTCTTGCTACTGTGGAAGAAACAGTCGCTCATTTATTGGGACAAATAAATGTCTTGAAGTTGATCTTGAATCTCAAAAATGAGACTATCACATAAAAGATCTTTATTTTTTTCCTAATTTAATGTAGAATTTTATTATTCAAAGGTAAGCATTTATATATTTTATATTCATTACACATAAAGGGAAATATTTTTAAATGTTTTTTTGGCTTTCACAGCTGTCAAAATTTGAATAGTAAAATGTGTGAAATATTTACATTTACGTATGATGAGTCTAGAAGATGTTAAAAGTTCACTTTATAACACTGAAAAATCACGACACTGAAATGTTTTGAGACGCAACAATAGATGAATCAGATTTCTCAGGAAAACAGCTCAGATCCTTCGATTTATTTCCTCAACAATCGACGCAGACAAATTAAACGAATACAGAAGGCTTGTTAATCATTATACCATCATTTCTGGTATCATATTTGGTGTCAAATACTGAAAATGAAGCTTAATGTTTTTTATTCTTTTTTTTTTCAATATATATATATTTTTTTCTTGCTTTTCTTACTTTTCTGTCTCTTCGTAATTTTGTCTGTTTAGCAGAACTGTGCTGCCCTTAGATGCTTTAATTCAGTTCCATAAACATACAGTACAGTAAATGCAACGGTTTTGATTTAAAAATTCAAAAATCTTGACCACCCATTTTACCAATTTGAGCGTCCAGTTCGGTAGAAAAAGAGGCTGGGCTCAACCAGGACTAGAACAACACGGTTTACTTTATCTCCGGTGTAAATCAATCAGTTTAAACATGCAAGTCGTGCCTCATTATAGTAAATAATTGTAGATATTTGAAACAAACATGTTGAGAGTAGTTGTGGAGCATCAGAATGATTCATGTTTGTTGAAATGTATCTGTTTTTTTCCAGAGAGGAGCTTCCGTTTATAGGCGACATATCGTCCAGCGACCACAGCGACATAAATGAGGCAGCAGCACATGATGCTGCGGACGAGAAGAGGAAAAAGTGGAAAACTGATGAAGAAGCATCAATAGCCCAACGGTACATTACTAACATACTAACCCATCACGAGTTTGTAACAGATAAAAACATTGCAGACATTTTGGTGTCTATAAGCCTTCTGATTCTGCTACACAAGCTGACTCCATTTATTTAGGAGAAGAGATGTGAAAGCAGGGAGGAGGGCAGAGTCAGACGGACAGAAGA
>KV751321.1:3389110-3405253 GCA_001698575.1 Mola mola | reverse complement strand
CAGGAGGTGATACTCAGTCTGCCAGGAGACCAGAGGAGAGGACGACCAGAGGAACTCCAGAGACTCGGGACCAGTCAGCCCTTCATTCTGTGGTCTGACTGCTCAGCTTTTATACTTTTATGTATTTAATCCCTGTGTGGAGGCTGTGGTTGGTGGTTGTTGCTTCCGGTCAGTTTGAGGAGACCATATCCGGTCGCCGCTTCAGTTGTGTTGCTTCAAATCAAACAAACAAACAATCAAAAAACCTTTGCAAAAAAAAACAAGAGAAAAGAAATGAGAAATTCCTGCCTTAAATAAAAGATAATGGCAGCAAATCGTTTGTGCAACTCTGCTGCACTGCTCTTTTAAAAAGAAAATCACTTTAAAATTTGAGCTTCCAACTTGTTTCTAGTTAAGAGTGAGATTTGGCATCAGTGAACGTTGATAATGAAGAAGTCTTTAAGCTTTTTATGTGTTTTTTCCCCCTCACAACATTCCTAATTGTAGATTGTAGATAAAATGCAGCAGTTTTTTAATTACATCTTTTTCTTCAACTTTGATGGAATATTTATGGTTAAATCCGTATTATTAACAAGATTTCAGTTCCTCCTTCACACCACACAGAGATTGAAGATTCAAGATCGCTTTATTAGTCATGTGCAGGCGGACACAAGGTCAATGAAATGTTATAGATGAAGAGGAACCAGTCAACTCACACATAACACCACACTAAAAGGATGAAACATAGAAATATAGCAAATTTACAAAACAAGAAGACAAAGTAAAGCCCTATCCAATATTTACAATAAATAAACATAATAAATGCACTTAAAATATGATATAAGATAAAAATCATTTTTAAAAATGCCCTTAAAATCTTAAATAAATTAAACAGAACATGTAGTTTTGTAAATGTTTGAACTGAAATATCAAAACAGACACAGGAAGCAGGAAGTTTAAGGTTTACATATACATCTCTGTCTTTTAGGAAAAGAAGAGGACAGACAGCGACGGAGCGGGAGGGAAAGAAATGCTGCACGAGGAGAAAGATGAGCGAGGAGAAGCGGTGAGGCAGAAAAAAGAGTCTGCTGAGAGGAGGAAGAGGAGGAGACGAAGGCTGAAACGCAAAGAGTCAGTCACTGGTAAGGTGGCGCAAACATCAGACGATAACGAGACGGGCAGATTCTTCCCTGACACATTTATTACTATCCTGAAATCATCAAAATGGATTTTTTTTTTTTTGTCTTCTGTGAGACTGGCTACAGACAGGAAGAAGGACAGATTATAGAAAGATAAAGACTTAAATCATTTTTGGTAAATACCCAGGGTATCAAAAGTACAAGTAAAAGTAAATGAATGCATATTTACATGTATGCACTAATCTTTCTAAAAAAAATAGTGCAGCCAATCAGTGGATCCACTGTTCAACATTTTTGACTCCTATCAGAATGAGGTTTTTTGTTTGCTCCGATGCAGCAGATGTTCTCAGGTAATCAGGGAATAACCGTAGTGAAGTAAAAGTACAATATTTACCTTCAAAATAAAACGCAGATGAAGATTAAAGAAGCAGGAAATAGGCAGAAATGTTACCAGAAATTAAGTTGGTTTTTCTTTATTTTTGTCTTTAATTTAACTTTTCTAGCAGGAAACCGTGATGTGGAGGAGGTGGAGATTAACCAGCAAACAGATGAGGAGCCTCACCTGAAATCCGCCTCTGGGGCACCAGGATCCAGTAAGGCCATCACACCAGACCCGGGCGAGGACTCAGAACATCTCTCCATCGATGGTGATGGCAGCGTCCGATCCGTGAGCTCGCTCGGGTGGGCAGCCGCTCAGCCCCCGGCCAGCAGGGAGGGCCTCGCCTCATCACACGGCCGCCGGTCCTCGTGTTCCACTGTTAGGATAACAGAGGAACAGCTGATGTTGAACCCGGTGAGGCCTGAGGTTGGTGGGAAGAACACACAGAATAAACAGCACTTTTTGCTGTGTTTGAGTTCTCTGTTTATATCTCGCTACAGTTTAACAGGAACGGTCTCATTATGGATGTGTGATGAGGATGTGCCCGTGTTTTAGTCCTGTGCGGAGGAGGCGGAGAAGGCCGTGGCTCTGCACCTGGCCCAGCGAGCGGAGAGAAGGAGGCAAGAGGTGGAGAGGAAGAGGAGGGAACGGGAGGAAGAGGAGAGGAAGCAACAGGAGAGGCAGCAGACAGAGGAAAGGATGGGGAGCGAGCTGGAGGAGGAGAGGAAGAGAAGGGCCGAGGAGCTCAGGTCCAACTTTTTTAGTTCACATCGAGAACCTGTTTTGCCTGCTGCCATCATTCCTTTTGTTGGTAGGGGCCATTAAAGGTGCAGTCAGCAACTCTAATCCAATACTGACTTTTATGAATCTATCGAATCGAGCGTGTGCCGAGCTAAGCAGCATAAAAGCCTCCGAGGCCCACTAAAGGGAGGGTTCAATGTGTCATGTATGCAGCTCAGCCTATGAAACACAAAAACCAACATCTGTGTGAAAAAGATAAGGCTCATTGGAAATTACCCGCTGAATGTGACTGAATGGTTTAGTAACAAAAAAAGACTAACTAGGTATTTTGGAAAATTAGAAGCACTTCAAGAAGTTTATCTTAAAGGAATTAAAGGAGCCACTGCTGGGATCTGAATCCAGGATCTCCTGTTTAACAGACAGGCACTTTGACCAACTAAGCCACAGCACAGTTGTGTTTAGAAACCTTAAAGACTTCGAGTGAACAAAACCAAAATCAGTTTATCCACGCTAACATTATTGACAGCAAAATTTCATGACCCAATTAAAAAAAGAAAAAAAATATATAGATATTATAAAATGGATTATTAGATATGTTTCAGCTGGTCTGATGACAATTTGTAGTGGACACATTAAACAGTGCAACTGTTGTGTGACAACAAGACATTAGGCCTTTTTACTATTGCACCCAGCAGACCAGCTCCACATTACGGCTTTGTCCTCCTCTTGAGCAAGTTTTTACATATGTCTACGTTGACGACAAAGAGGGCCGAGCTCTACTGACATTAAGCGTCCATGGGTGGGATTGAACCCTCAACCTCTCTGCTGCCGATTGCTTGGGCAGTTCATTGCTCTTCAACTATGGTCTTTCGAAGGTTAAGAATCTGAACCGAACATGCCAGGTTTCAGTTCTCTGGTACTGATGGGTTAAGCAAATCAATGATTTTGTATTCTCAATTTTTTGCAGTAGTAGTTTTTTGACTAACGTTACATTGACTGCACTTGAGGACATAGCAGTTTGACACATGGGGAACAGAAGCAATGCAATAAGAAAGACAACTGAGGCACTGCTGAGACGTGAACCCAGGATCTCCTGTTTACTAGACAGGCGCTTTGACCAACTATGCCACAGAGCCTTTAGTGTTTGGGTTCTGCACCATGTTTCAAGAAAATTACTTAAATGTTACTAGTATTTAGAATAGGTACTGCAGTTCAAATTGAAAGCGTAGGAGAGAGCTGCCCTTCCTCTCTAGGCTCGAAACACATGTGGATTGCCAGTTGTCAGATGCTGAAGCTTCAGGAGTGAAGAACAAGCCTGAAACTCTGTGGAAAATGTCAGGTGACAAGTTCCATAACCAGAGCTGATAAACAAAGCTTAACATGTGCAATGTTGAGTCAGTTCATGTCTGAACCAGTAGGCTCGACACTTCCATCGCTGCAATACCCGCGTGTTTGCTGGGATAATTGGTCTTTTATCTGGCAACCCAGGTGGGTTGCGTGGGAGGGGCTTCAAACTGCTTATCTGCTCTGGTCAAAAAAAACAAACGGATAATTCTGCACCAGAAACGAGACAGAAGGAGACAGAAATACTGACTGATTCCTTAATGTCTGATGATATATTTAAGTCGTTTTATGATTTAATACTGTAAATTTCTCACATATTGTTCCTTTAAATGTCTTCTGCTAGCTGTTTTAAAACCAACAAGTTCTCCGTTAAATGGTCACAATCCTGAACTTATACCTGATATGTCCATCTGCAGACTGAAGAAGCTGGCAGAGGAGGAGGAGAGAAACAAGCGTGAGGAAGAGGAGCGAGAGCGAGCGAGACAGGAACAGGCGCAAAGAGAGAGAAAGCAGAGGAGGCAGAAGGAGAAAAGGCGGCAGATAGAGCGACTCCAGAGGATGAGAGAGGAGGAGGAACTGAGGAGGAAAGGTGGGAGTGAGAGGAGGAGGAGGAGGAGGCGAGCTGCAATTCAGTCCATCACAAGAAGCAACAGACAAAACAGTAGCAAGTAAAGAAAACATCGGTTTGACATGATGTTCACTGAAAACACAACACAAAGAGAGAAACAAGCAAGTAGCACATATGACAACACATACTGATGTTTGTAAGGAACAGTAGTGATGGAGCGATGGACACGCTCACCATCACAATATTAAAACAAACAGAATAAAGCCTACACAACAGCTTTTCTTCCCTTTTCATCCCTGAACATCCGTTTGCCATCTGGGCTACTTGAGTGAAGATTTCGATGCTCGGTCCAATTAGAATAAAATAAAATAAAATAAATTAAAACCTGCATAACTGTGTCCTCCAGCTGAAGTGGAGCATCTGCATCTGGAGGAGGAGAGGAGGCAGGAGGAGGAGCGCAACAAGCTACAGGAGATGGAGGAGAGTGAGAGCATAGAGTACCTCCGTAGGAAGGAGCAAGAGGAGGAGGACAGGGGGAGCAGAGAGGAGGAGCGTAGGAAGATAGAAGAGGAGGCCACTGTGCAGGCCGCGGAGCTGCTGGCCAGGTATCATCTCACTTTCACCGTATTGTTCAACTCCACTCGGCTCGCTGTTGATAAAGATGGACAGCTTGATCACCCCCTGGTGGCAGGTTTAGGTATAGTTCGATGTTGCCAGATGGGAAAACTAAAAGCAACCACACACCAAGTACAGACATTTTCTGTACTTTTAAGTTGTTGTGATTTATTTTTCCCTACTGTAACCTTATTAGCTTTATTTCTTGTTTGGGCCTGGCAGCGTATTGAGAAGTGAGATCAAAGTAAATAACAAATTATGCGCCAGGAAATTAAAAAAAAAAAAAAACCCAACACTAAATGTGAATGGCTCAAATAGTCGGATAAAAAGTAAAACAACAATAACAATGATAAATAAGATAAAAAATAAATAAATACATAAATGAAGGGAGAGGGAGTCTACTCATCCTAATCCTCTTTTTACTCCACACGTAGATCGATACTGATCGGGAATAATATCAGTTTGGTTTGATTGGTTATTTGACGCTATAAGAAAGGGATGAAACATCATTACGCCGGACGGAGCCGTTGTTAGATTAGAAGGGACCACAGGAACTAAATACAATGGCTCCATTGTCCAATTACTGCTGTGCAGCTTCTGCTCCGGATGATATCACAAGCACAAGATATGCAGGATATTTTTGTACAGCTGGAAGAACTGGAGATGCATTTCTTTATGTCTATGGTGTCGGGGTTCTTTTCTAGGTCTCTTCTTTTCAGATTTCATCGTACGTTTCCAGATTTCTAGAAAAAAAAATACACATAAAGCCCCCTCAGTCTGATATGACGTGATGGACGTAGTGGAACAACAACAACAATGCATCCATGTGTCTGTCTCTCCAGAATGGGTCTGTTTTAAATTAATACACCTGCAGATGATTTAAAGTTATGCTGTCTAACTTTGTGCAAGTGATGTAAACATATGCAACAGTTTTTGGATTTCCTCTGTAACAAAGATCATAAATATATTGCACGTGTGCAGCTTTCACTATCTTTGTGTCTCGCTCTCTTTCTCTCTGCAGACAGATGGCGCTGTTGCAACAGCAGCTGGCTTTCAACAGGGGGCTGCTGTTGGAGGCTGGAGGTCTTGAGAAAACCCAGAGTATCTCCAGACCGTGGGTCTACTCCTACTTCACCTTGTTACAGCTGCTGGGCCTCAGTCCGGCTCCAGCGGAGACCGTGAGCCGCTGAGCCGCTGAGCCGCACCTTCAGTTTTGAGGTCATGACTTGTTTGTTGCTTCTTCGCCTGTCGCCATGGAAAAGATTATGATTCAGTGTCACTTAGACTAAAACCCAGAAGAGATGCTAGTTTGGCAGTTTCACTGATGAGACAATAGATGTAAATCATCACGATATGCTTTTATTTTTGAATTATTTGTTGAAACTTTGCAGGTTTTCTTTTTTTCCTGTTTCAAAATTAAAAAGACACCGTCTGTTTGCTATCCGGCCCCAGGAGAAATAAAACAAGTGTTGTTGAGGTAACGGAGGTGAACACTGCCTAAGATTGAATTTGTTTGAAAATGTGAACCACATGTTTCCATCATACAAGCTGTTTTATTGACTATTATATTGGCTGGTACCACTGGCTGACTGATTTGATAGCATTTAGCGCTACAAAATTAAATGTAATTGCACACGAAATACTCACATTTTGAACACAAATGTACAAGAATGCTTTACAGAGATGAGGTGTGTCTTATTAAGATGATGATTAAGCCACATGATTATTGCCTCAGCATCGTTTGAACTAGTGACAATTCAAGGCCACTGCTGTTGTATCTAACAACACAATAACACACACGCCACAACAGTTTTCAATGTCTGCAATGTTGGTGGGGATAACATACAAGAACAAGTCTGGACAAAACCTGCGAGTTTAAAAACTAATTCCATTCTCGTTTATCGCAGTTGTTTCGTGTCACAGGGGCCACCATTTGTTTGTGAAAAGCTTGATGTCGACTTTCATGTTTAAATAACCACTAAAAGACTGGTACTGCTACAATGATTAAGACCCCGGGAGACTGAGGGGATCAGTGCTCACCACATTGTGAAGTGGAAACCACCGTGGCCATTGACAATACTGACACTTTGGTTGAGCTGGTCATTTACCCCATAACAAACGAGACTCAACAATCGTGCATCGAACTAACTACACTTTTACACCGTTGTATCTCGGTGAAAATAAGACGTGTTACTGCGTGTGCCATGGATGTCCTTTATACCGTGGCTAAAGATAACACCATTTATACATTTGCCAAAAGCACATTTGTTATACCTGGTTGAAAGCATAATCAGCTTCTAGGAAAAGTCTAATTTCTGAAACTTTTTGATGGCTTTTCCTGTCATTCTAGCAGCTTTTACCCAAATGTTTTAAAAAGGGGACTGTGGTTCCATCCAGTAAGAGTTGGTAAAACACGCACCAAAGACTATAACCTGCTGGGTTAAACTTTGTTTTCGAGGGCAGAGATCAGTGACTCCATTGTGCGCATGTTCACAAAACAGCTCCTCAGCTACACAGTGACTCCACGTCTGATGTGGGCCCTTATTTTAGGCTCAGTGCGACAGACTGTCTGTGTTTCCCTTCTTTTTACTCACGCATCGAGTGTGGCTCTAACTAATGAACTGGTGTTTTAGAACATCCTGTATGTTTTAGCAATGTGGATTTAGAAATGCCAGGCTGAACCACCACCTCAATCACAGAGGTATTGCAGGACTTTCCTGTCTGCTGCTGTCAGACTGAAACTGACTCTACCCCCAGTAGACCCTAAAGAGCAAACTGACCAACCAGTGCAAGATCTTCTAAGTTTTAATTATCTTTGGGAGTGAGAGTAGAGAAATGAACTGGGAAACAATCTCTTGCATTTTCAGTGAGGCTACTCTGACTATATTTAAAATATAGCTTGGTAAACAAAAGTTCAGTTTATGTAACGTTTCTGCATACAGGATTTATATAATTCCATATTCTGTGACATACTATGAAACAAGGGAGCTTCTCTTCAGTAGTGTGGTGGCTCTTAGAAGAGCCGTTGGGTTTATTGTTGAGGGCCGCCGGTTTACTTGGAGCTGGTGTACTTGGCGACAGCCTTGGTGCCCTCGGACACGGCGTGTTTGGCCAGCTCACCGGGCAGCAGCAGACGGACAGCAGTCTGGATCTCCCTGGATGTGATGGTGGAGCGTTTGTTGTAGTGGGCCAGACGGGACGCTTCTGCGGCGATGTGCTCGAAAATATCGTTGACGAATGAGTTCATGATGCTCATGGCCTTTGAGGAGATTCCAGTATCGGGATGGACCTGCTTCAGCACCTTGTACACGTAGATGGCGTAGCTCTCCCTCCTGGTCTTTCTCTTCTTCTTGCCTCCTTTGCCGGGGGTCTTGGTTACGGCTTTCTTGGAGCCCTTCTTGGGCGCTGACTTGGCGGGTTCAGGCATCCTGCTTCTCTCTGTCCAACGCAGCGACGAACGAGCTGCTCAGCACGCTCGTGGCTCGTGCAAACGTGGCTGCGCGATCCCCCTCATGGCAGCCCACTCAACTTCTTCCCTCAATGCACCTCCCCCCAACATCAGCTCTTTAAGACCTGTGCTGCTGAGCTGGGGGTGCCGCTTCAACTTATCTTCAACCTTAGCCTACTACGGAGAGTATCCACCCTCTGGAAGTAATCCTGCATTATCCTTGTCTATTTTCCTGCTTCTAACAGGAGGAGTAAATGTTCACTTGCTGCCTAATATATCCCACCTCACTTCACCTGTCAGTGGTCATAATGTTATGCCTGACCGGAGTATATGCTAACTGTTTTAATTCCTGGTCACATCTGGGGGAATTTTAAAAAGTTTGTTGTGTCTTATTGTAATTCAGCTTGTAAAAGACTCATTATAAACAAAATGATAGTAATATTGATTATAACTTTTGAAACATACTTCTGACATTTCCAGTCACTCATGATGCACTGCATCCACCTGAAGCTGCATGAAAGGTTCATCTTCCATTCTCACTGAAACAGGACAGAATTAGAACAAAAAAAAAAACCCACTAGGACATCATTAACAAAACAACAACTTCAGTGGATGAACTGGGAAACAATCTCTTGCATTTTCAGTGAGGCTACTCTGACTATATTTAAAATATAGCTTGGTAAACAAAAGTTCAGTTTATGTAACGTTTCTGCATACAGGATTTATATAATTCCATATTCTGTGACATACTATGAAACAAGGGAGCTTCTCTTCAGTAGTGTGGTGGCTCTTAGAAGAGCCGTTGGGTTTATTGTTGAGGGCCGCCGGTTTACTTGGAGCTGGTGTACTTGGTGACAGCCTTGGTGCCCTCGGACACGGCGTGTTTGGCCAGCTCACCGGGCAGCAGCAGACGGACAGCAGTCTGGATCTCCCTGGATGTGATGGTGGAGCGTTTGTTGTAGTGGGCCAGACGGGACGCTTCTGCGGCGATGTGCTCGAAAATATCGTTGACGAATGAGTTCATGATGCTCATGGCCTTTGAGGAGATTCCAGTATCGGGATGGACCTGCTTCAGCACCTTGTACACGTAGATGGCGTAGCTCTCCCTCCTGGTCTTTCTCTTCTTCTTGCCTCCTTTGCCGGGGGTCTTGGTTACGGCTTTCTTGGAGCCCTTCTTGGGCGCTGACTTGGCGGGTTCAGGCATCCTGCTTCTCTCTGTCCAACGCAGCGACGAACGAGCTGCTCAGCACGCTCGTGGCTCGTGCAAACGTGGCTGCGCGATCCCCCTCATGGCAGCCCACTCAACTTCTTCCCTCAATGCACCTCCCCCCAACATCAGCTCTTTAAGACCTGTGCTGCTGAGCTGGGGGTGCCGCTTCAACTTATCTTCAACCTTAGCCTACTACGGAGAGTATCCACCCTCTGGAAGTAATCCTGCATTATCCTTGTCTATTTTCCTGCTTCTAACAGGAGGAGTAAATGTTCACTTGCTGCCTAATATATCCCACCTCACTTCACCTGTCAGTGGTCATAATGTTATGCCTGACCGGAGTATATGCTAACTGTTTTAATTCCTGGTCACATCTGGGGGAATTTTAAAAAGTTTGTTGTGTCTTATTGTAATTCAGCTTGTAAAAGACTCATTATAAACAAAATGATAGTAATATTGATTATAACTTTTGAAACATACTTCTGACATTTCCAGTCACTCATGATGCACTGCATCCACCTGAAGCTGCATGAAAGGTTCATCTTCCATTCTCACTGAAACAGGACAGAATTAGAACAAAAAAAAAAACCCACTAGGACATCATTAACAAAACAACAACTTCAGTGGATTCAAATACTTTGATAAATAGTGAAACATATTTGTCATATTACTATTCACAAAAACACTTAAATATATATAAATGCCATCAGGAAAGACGTAAAGAGTTCCACTAAGTGATGTTTAATTTGTGTATCTCCATTTTTGTGTGTACAGCTGCTAAAAGATACTCAGGACACCGGATGTGTGAATCCTTTTATCTCTACTTTATTACTGGAGAATCTGATAACAGCTGCACAGCTCTGCAAGTGTGGAAGTAATCCTGCATTATCCTTGTCTATTTTCCTGCTTCTAACAGGAGGAGTAAATGTTCACTTGCTGCCTAATATATCCCACCTCACTTCACCTGTCAGTGGTCATAATGTTATGCCTGACCGGAGTATATGCTAACTGTTTTAATTCCTGGTCACATCTGGGGGAATTTTAAAAAGTTTGTTGTGTCTTATTGTAATTCAGCTTGTAAAAGACTCATTATAAACAAAATGATAGTAATATTGATTATAACTTTTGAAACATACTTCTGACATTTCCAGTCACTCATGATGCACTGCATCCACCTGAAGCTGCATGAAAGGTTCATCTTCCATTCTCACTGAAACAGGACAGAATTAGAACAAAAAAAAAAACCCACTAGGACATCATTAACAAAACAACAACTTCAGTGGATTCAAATACTTTGATAAATAGTGAAACATATTTGTCATATTACTATTCACAAAAACACTTAAATATATATAAATGCCATCAGGAAAGACGTAAAGAGTTCCACTAAGTGATGTTTAATTTGTGTATCTCCATTTTTGTGTGTACAGCTGCTAAAAGATACTCAGGACACCGGATGTGTGAATCCTTTTATCTCTACTTTATTACTGGAGAATCTGATAACAGCTGCACAGCTCTGCAAGTGTGGGAGACATGTTGTTCCATCTACCTTCTTGGGTTGACCACAACACCACGGGACAGTAGATGGCGCTCGTGAGCTGGAGTGTCACCATTGGAAATAAAAGTATAAAGAAGAAGAGTTGGCCCCGCCTCCGTTTTCTACAACGTCCCAAGATAGGATTTAAATATTTGGTCTCGCCATTATCCGGCCTCACTAACGACAAACAACCAGAACAGTAACGGTGAGTGAGAGAATGAAAGGCGGCAACACGCGATTGGAGCTATAAGCTCAGGAGACCATCGTGCGTGCGCCACTGTAATATTGAACACCACCGATGAACTGTTCATAAGAACACGTCATTACTAACACCCCGGAACTTAATTGATGCACTGGAGCCTTCCAGCTAATCTGTAAGCGTTTCATTGGAACGTCAGAAACATCGTTGTCGTTACACCGACAGTGTGGTCAAGGTTTTATCCAGGAAAGAGCAAAAACTGTCGCATAATGGGTTTGTTCACCACGCTGATGAGGGGTCTGGTAAGAGGAGCTGATCGAATGTCCGAGTTCACCAGCAAGCGTGGATCCAGGACGCATAATAAAGGCAGAGGTGCAAGGCCCACTGGGCTAAGGCTCTCCAGTAGAAAGTTTCTGCCCACGCGGGCAATGATTCCCGAGTTTATGGTGCCTAGGCTTGAGGGATTCAGACTAAAGCCGTACGTATCATATCGCTCTCCCGGAGGATCGCTGCCTCCTGTCACAGCGCGAAACGTGTTCGCTGAAGTTGCGGCGGCTCAGATCAAGAAAGACTTCGAAAAAGGCACTTACAGCAAGGAGCAGCTGGAGAAATATGGATTAGAGCCTACGCAGGACGGGAAGCTCTTCAAGTTGTATCCCAAGAACAACTTGGGTTAAACATTTATTCACAAGGAAACTGGACACAGACCAAGACTTATCATTTTTACAAAAATATGTATATGTACATCTATTTGTATATCTACTGTGTATTTGGAAACTGCTGAACTTTTAAAGATGGTTTTATTTTACGCTGCTGCTCCTGTAATGTCAAACATCATCAAGCCAGCAGAAGTTCTGAGTTCTTTCAAATCAGTTTGACTGTTTAATTTTCATAGTCAGCTGTCATTAATGCAGCTGGAGGTCATTTTTTCTCTTATTAAACTAATAACTGTTTGTCAGGAAACATGTTGCGTCGTTGTCAAATGCAGATTCATCACCATGAAACCTACTAAAAAGTGATGTCCAGGACAGTTTTCACAGCCGTGGTGAGCAGCTCTGATATCAGGCTTCAGCCACCATCACTGTGTTTGCTGCTTCCACAACAACTTCACTTTATTGCCAACTGATCGCTGACAGGTGAATATTTTAGCCCCGAGTCCCTGAACAAACACGTGGGCCACTTTGAAAACGTCTTTTGGTGGAGCTGTGATGCATTTTAAAACATTTTAGGGGAGAAATGAGTGAGAAAAGTCGCTGAGCAGTAAGCTCGCTCTCCGCGGATGCGGCGGGCCAGCTGGATGTCTTTGGGCATGATGGTGACCCTCTTGGCGTGGATGGCGCACAGGTTGGTGTCCTCGAACAGGCCGACCAGGTAAGCCTCGCTGGCCTCCTGCAGAGCCATGACGGCGGAGCTCTGGAAGCGCAGGTCGGTCTTGAAGTCCTGAGCGATCTCTCTCACCAGGCGCTGGAAGGGCAGCTTGCGGATGAGCAGCTCGGTGGATTTCTGGTAGCGGCGGATCTCTCTCAGAGCCACGGTACCGGGCCTGTAGCGGTGAGGCTTCTTCACGCCGCCGGTGGCCGGAGCGCTCTTACGCGCAGCCTTGGTGGCCAGCTGCTTTCTGGGGGCTTTGCCGCCGGTGGATTTACGGGCTGTCTGCTTCGTTCTGGCCATGGTCGCGTCTCTCTGTGAGCGGGAACACACTATGCCGTTAACCGGAGACACGCTGCTTTTAAATTGTGGCGAAACGGTGACGCAGATTGACGCGCCGCTGCTGATTGGTCAGCGGTTCCTCTCGGAGCTCAGCACCGCCTGTAGGAGCGACCCACCCCGCGGAGAGGTGGACAATCTCCGCTGCTGGTTGGAGGAGCGGAGCTTTGAAAAGTCCGCCAAGAGTGAGCGCGACGCCCTCATCTTTTCTGGTTGGTCCGGCACAAACCCCGCACGCTCCCGCGCACATATAACGAGGCTTGTGTGGACCGAAGCTCCACTTTGTTCGTGGACAAAAAGCCAGAAGCGTTGAGACAAGATGAGCGGACGAGGCAAAACCGGCGGCAAAGCCAGAGCCAAGGCAAAGACCCGCTCCTCTCGTGCCGGCCTCCAGTTCCCGGTCGGCCGTGTTCACAGGCTGCTGCGCAAAGGCAACTACGCCGAGCGTGTGGGTGCCGGCGCCCCGGTCTATCTGGCCGCGGTGCTGGAGTACCTGACCGCTGAGATCCTGGAGCTGGCTGGAAACGCCGCCCGCGACAACAAGAAGACCCGTATCATCCCCCGCCACCTGCAGCTGGCTGTCCGCAACGACGAGGAGCTCAACAAGCTGCTGGGCGGAGTGACCATCGCTCAGGGCGGCGTGCTGCCCAACATCCAGGCTGTCCTGCTGCCCAAGAAGACCGAGAAGGCCGCTAAGGCCAAATAAAGCTGCTGCCGAGCGACACCGACAACGGCTCTTTTAAGAGCCACACACTTGTTTCTTCAGAGAGCAGCTGACCTGATGTCACATTTTGACTAAGATTTCTGTGTAATATTACAAGTGTATATGAATATTTCTGTAGATTTATGATTTCTTTAGAATGCTACTCAACCCGTGGTGCTCCAACTCAGGTCAAAACAACAGCTGTGGGTTAATATTCAACGTTACACATGCTGATAAAGGTCCCATGTGCCTCCATATTATACTGAGTTAAAGTTTATTTCCTCCTCATTCATCTGTTGTGACCTATGACTTTTGACACAAATAAGACAATATGAGAATAGAATCATTCCAAAACAACCAAATTAATGAACTCAGAGTTTCAGGGTCTGATGAAGACAGAAAGAAACATGAGGTTCACTTCTCATCAGACTCACTGCAGCAGGTCACTTCCTGTCAGGTTTTTCATCATGTGTTACGTTGCATTTTAGTAAATCATAATTGATATTCTAAAAAACTTAATCTCAGGTGTGAGTCTAAGTTTTTTAGAATATCAATTATGATTTACTAAAATGCAACGTAACACATGATGAAAAACCTGACAGGAAGTGACCTGCTGCAGTGAGTCTGATGAGAAGTGAACCTCATGTTTCTTTCTGTCTTCATCAGACCCTGAAACTCTGAGTTCATTAATTTGGTTGTTTTGGAATGATTCTATTCTCATATTCTGTCTTATTTGTGTCAAAAGTCATAGGTCACAACAGATGAATGAGGAGGAAATAAACTTTAACTCAGTATAATATGGAGGCACATGGGACCTTTATCAGCATGTGTAACGTTGAATATTAACCCACAGCTGTTGTTTTGACCTGAGTTGGAGCACCACGGGTTGAGTAGCATTCTAAAGAAATCATAAATCTACAGAAATATTCATATACACTTGTAATATTACACAGAAATCTTAGTCAAAATGTGACATCAGGTCAGCTGCTCTCTGAAGAAACAAGTGTGTGGCTCTTAAAAGAGCCGTTGTCGGTGTCGCTCGGCAGCAGCTTTATTTGGCCTTAGCGGCCTTCTCGGTCTTCTTGGGCAGCAGGACAGCCTGGATGTTGGGCAGCACGCCGCCCTGAGCGATGGTCACTCCGCCCAGCAGCTTGTTGAGCTCCTCGTCGTTGCGGACAGCCAGCTGCAGGTGGCGGGGGATGATACGGGTCTTCTTGTTGTCGCGGGCGGCGTTTCCAGCCAGCTCCAGGATCTCAGCGGTCAGGTACTCCAGCACCGCGGCCAGATAGACCGGGGCGCCGGCACCCACACGCTCGGCGTAGTTGCCTTTGCGCAGCAGCCTGTGAACACGGCCGACCGGGAACTGGAGGCCGGCACGAGAGGAGCGGGTCTTTGCCTTGGCTCTGGCTTTGCCGCCGGTTTTGCCTCGTCCGCTCATCTTGTCTCAACGCTTCTGGCTTTTTGTCCACGAACAAAGTGGAGCTTCGGTCCACACAAGCCTCGTTATATGTGCGCGGGAGCGTGCGGGGTTTGTGCCGGACCAACCAGAAAAGATGAGGGCGTCGCGCTCACTCTTGGCGGACTGTTCAAAGCTCCGCTCCTCCAACCAGCAGCGGAGATTGTCCACCTCTCCGCGGGGTGGGTCGCTCCTACAGGCGGTGCTGAGCTCCGAGAGGAACCGCTGACCAATCAGCAGCGGCGCGTCAATCTGCGTCACCGTTTCGCCACAATTTAAAAGCAGCGTGTCTCCGGTTAACGGCATAGTGTGTTCCCGCTCACAGAGAGACGCGACCATGGCCAGAACGAAGCAGACAGCCCGTAAATCCACCGGCGGCAAAGCCCCCAGAAAGCAGCTGGCCACCAAGGCTGCGCGTAAGAGCGCTCCGGCCACCGGCGGCGTGAAGAAGCCTCACCGCTACAGGCCCGGTACCGTGGCTCTGAGAGAGATCCGCCGCTACCAGAAATCCACCGAGCTGCTCATCCGCAAGCTGCCCTTCCAGCGCCTGGTGAGAGAGATCGCTCAGGACTTCAAGACCGACCTGCGCTTCCAGAGCTCCGCCGTCATGGCTCTGCAGGAGGCCAGCGAGGCTTACCTGGTCGGCCTGTTCGAGGACACCAACCTGTGCGCCATCCACGCCAAGAGGGTCACCATCATGCCCAAAGACATCCAGCTGGCCCGCCGCATCCGCGGAGAGCGAGCTTAAAGTGGTGAAAACTGCTCCAGCAAGCACAACGGCTCTTTTAAGAGCCACCTCACTGCTCACAGAGCTGCTTTCCTGTCGCATCTTTGGCTCCAAAATCTGTCGAGGCTTCATTACCAACATGAGATATTAACTTCTGTTTCTCTTTCTACATTACTTATTCCATGATAATTTTCAGGTTTAATGATGAAACAATTTACAACTAACGTGATAATATTCAGAGATGTAATTTTTCTGCTATCTGCCAGTAAACAGGTATTTGGTTTTACGTTACATTAAATGGTGTTAGGAGGCTTTCAGTTATTCCCATAACTAACTCACAAGAGTCCAACAATCCAGACTCTGAGGCAAATGTTCTTTAGCTCTTAAAGTT